>JARHVA010007416.1:355000-557500 GCA_037957365.1 Torreya grandis
GTTGGTCAAAGGCATCCCTTAAGAGAATTTAGTGGTCCCCAAGTGTGAAAAAGAGCAAACTTCCATTGTGCATTGCATGAGATTCGTGAGGGCTAGAGATGAACCGTCAGCTCCTACATAAGCATGGATGAGTCCTCCAAGAAAGTCTAGGAGTATTTTATCTAATTTGATATGGATAATACATGGTAATGAGGTTTTTATCACATCTAAATCTCATAGAATAGGCCAAAAGTTGGTTAGTGAGGGCCATATATTTTGAATCATCAACCCAATCGATGAATCATCTATGTGGACACATCTAGATGGGCATTTTTAGGATAGAAAAACCTTTGTCTGATTTTGGTCAGACCCAAGGAGAAAAATTTGTAGTTGGTCAGAGTCATCCCTGAAGAGAATTCAGTGGTCTCTGAGTGTGAAAAAAGAGTGAACTTATGTTGCACATTACAGGAGAACAATGGGGGATAGAGATAAACCATCAGCTCCTACATGTGTAGGGATGAGTCTTATAAGAATGTACAAGAGGATTTTATATAACGTAAGATGGATGAGATGTATAAATGATGTTTTTATGGTGGTCAAATATATCATAATAGGCTAAAAGTTGGTCATCAAGGGCTGTATAATCTGACTCATTAGCCTAATCAATGAATTATCTGTGCAACCATGTCAGGATAGGCATTTTTAGGTTATAATGACCATTGTTTAATATTGGTTGGATCTTGAAAATAAAGGTTTCAGTTGATCAAAGGCATCCCTTAAGAGAATCTACTGATCCTCTAGTGTGCAAAAAGAGAAAACTTCCATCACACATTATAAGAAAACTTAAGGCTAGAGACAAACTTTTAACTCCTACATGTGCACAGACAAGTCCTCTAAGAGAACATAAATAAGACTATTTTTGTGTTTTATTGAAAGGATAAATAGATCAAAGGTTAAAAATGATTTTCTTAAGGTAGATGAAGTTAATATAAATTATGTTTTGGCTTCTTTTCATTTCAATAAGATAATCTTCTCTACTCATGACATCAACCATGTGAAGGTGGAAGCTCATCTGATGCCACTAACCTACATCTAAATTGTTAGTAAAATTTTTAAATATAAATAAACACATAATGATAAAATAGTTGAAAATTAAAATACATTAAATCAAATAACTTTATTATATTAATTTGAAACACTAGATAGATTTATTAATTCAATCTAATGTACCTTCAGGATTAGCTCTATTTGCAAGTGTTTCAAGAATCGCTTTATGGTCAGATTCATGCACTTTCCACAATGTTCTATTATGAGACTTTACATGATATTTGATCATTTAAATATTTATAACAATAACCATGTTTGAATAATAAAGCACCACCATGTCTGTTTCAAATTCCTCAAATAATAATTGTTTTATTTTTTATGATAGTACATACATATTTAAGTTCTAGTAACCACTACTGATCTAGTGGGATAAATTAGCTCTTCTCCATCGATAATATTTATGGTTTTTTTTTTTTTGGCCTCTACATGACACAAGTAGTAGTTTGTTCCCTCATCATTGTTCTCAGGTGTAATGACTAGAAAAACATGCCCTACATTTAAAGTATAATCAAATTATAAGCACATCTAGAAAAAATAAAATTATCACTAGTATCTAAGGTTGTATATTTAATTAAAGAATAAATTGTACCTAGTTGCACAAAATTTGAGATGTGGTCAAGTTCAACTGATGATGTTATCTCATGATCTATCAATTATTGGAGTGAATGGATACTATTTGTAGGAGATATGGGTCTACAATACCATTCATCAACCCATTCTTTTGACTCACATTCATTCCAATTAAATTCTATACATGAAGAACAAAAACATGCCATATTCCTAGTATAAATAGTCCATGAACTTGACTTTGAGCTTTGAATGGAGTGGAAAACACTTGATCTAGGTACTGTAATGTAATCTTCATACATTGACTTATGTTGTTCCTCTATTAACAAAAATAATCTTAGTACATGAGAATGTTTATCCTATCCATGACAAATATTTTCATTACACCAAGTCATAATACTTGCAACATCGATCAAATTAGTGCCATCCTTGTGCCTTGACTTCTCTCTTTTAAGGGATATTTTTAAATATGCACCAACACCATCATGGTTTCCTTTTCCATTCCTAGCCTCAAAGAAGCTCCAAAAATGTTAAACACCATTCTTCTTATGCACTCTTCTTAAATAGTAAAACATTCAAGAATTCATAAACTACCCTACACAATTTTTTGACCAAATTTAGTGTGTATTAAACATGATTTATCTTGCATTCATATTTATATAAAATATCTCAAAATAATCTTGAACAAATTATATAGAATGTGATTTGTCATCGTTCATATAAAAATGGTACTCCTTAAAAATATTTATCTTATCATCTGTGCTATCAAGTGTATGTATGAATGTAATATGAACAAAAATTCCAACTTGAATTGAATTATAATATTCGAATTGAACATCATTTTATGGTTATAGTGTGTATTTCTTATCAAAATCCACAATTCAAATAATGGTGTCAAATATGAAGTTGTCCTTGCATACTTTGAATTTATTATTGAACCATGTTGATTTGTGTGTGTCTTACATATTGGTAGATACTATTATTCTTGAATTCAAACATGAAATCACATACAAAAAATTTGGTCATAATCAATTCACATCTTGATGACTCTTTTCCATATTTTAACACATACTTAATAGATTTGTACTTCTTATAATTAGCTAGTTGCTTTCTAAATTCATGTGAAGTATCTTCATGTATACAATTCATCAAATTTGAAAAACCACCACAATTGTTACATGTTCCATATAAAAATTATTTGGAAAAAAAAATTGTCCCTCAAGTCTTTGACAGAAAAGACCTTGGATTAATTCTCTTGATGTCTTAGGTGGGGAAGACACCATACATTCCTATAAAATCTTGGCAGTACGTAAAGTACAATTTATATGATGAAAAATATAAAAATGTATAGAAAATTCAACATGTACCCTAAAAAAACATGTGGTTCATGGTTGGTTGATTTTAATATAGAAAGGTTTTCACATCTCAAATGACCTTTGGCTAATTATCAATTGGCCATTAATTTTTTCAATAAAATTCTATTTGCGTCATGTATAAAAAATATTTTACATGTGGCTCATGAATTTTTGAGCATTTTCTTTTTCTAACAAAATATTTTACATTAAATGAGACCCTTGTGTTGTCATGCCAAAAAAAATCAATCAATAGTTTTGTTTCTTCAACTAATACTTTATCTTTTTGTGGGAGTCTACCACTAAATGCCCAACAATCCATGAGTGAAGGATAATCAAGCCTTGTTCTTCTTTTTATGGCATTTATTAGAGATTTTTAATTTAAATTTAAGTATTTATTTGTTTTGGTAATAATTCAAGATTTAGATGTTGACTTACTCACTATAGATTCCATTATTAATCATCTTGCCATATTACTATATTTATTCCAACTTTTATTGCATATTGCCTTAAATGCATTAAATAGATTATTTACTATTGTACTATTTCTTCCCTCCATGTTTAATGTTCTTAAACCCAAATTATGCATCATAGGGTGTATTTTTTTGCATTTTCATTAATTGAAAAAATAGTTGACATCATTCTATTTGGGTTTTATTCTCAAATACATAGTTTAATACATATTGAACATGACATTGAACTGATCTTTTTGAAAATCTACCTTCCATAGGTTCTATTATTTTTTCATCTATTTCAACCAAATACTTTGGTGTTCATATTATTATCCTTGGAGGTGTGGGTGTAGGAGCTATATTTTATGTTAAATTAGGTGGTGTTAACACTTCACCAATAGTAGGGATAGTAGAGGGTTGACTATCTACATTAGACCCTATAGGCAAATTAAATTCCTCTTCATTAGGAGACACATGATTTGAGTTCATTAATTGATGTTGATTATTATCATACTCAAAAATTTCATTATGAATGGATGTTTCATTATATTGTGTTTGTCCATATGTTTCATCACTCATTACAAATTCCTTACATGCTTTAAATTTTGAATTTCATCTTGCAACAAAGATTGATTTGGTTCTCTTATCTCATTTGAAGACATTTGTAAACTAAATTTTATATAATTTGGCATGTTATTTTCACTTGAAGTATTACCTGGTGTAGAGGAAGAACCTTCACCTTGCCTAGAAGCCCTTATGGATGATTTCCTATTTTCTTGTCTGTTTCTTTCTTTTTCTTTTTTCTCTTCAATTTCCTCATTTGTTAGCTCTTTGATTGGTCTTTTGCAATGACTTCCTAAACCCACTATTTATATTTATTAAAATAAGATAATTTTATATTTAAACTTGAAGAATTTGTAGTGATTCAAACAAAATAAATGAATAATTCACCAAATTCACATAGTTACAATAGAAAAAATAGTTTGTAATTTGAAAAGAGTAAAATAAATGAGTAATTTACATGGGAAAGGCAAGATAAATTCGTGAATCACAAAGGGTATGCACACTTTCAAAAGCATACATACCCTTTGGGATCCATAAAAAAATGGGTAGAAACATTTATGAGGGGAAAAGTGGGTGTAAAAAAGGCTTACACCCTTTACAAAGGGTATACACCCTTTTCATATTTAGATTTTTTTTCCCTCTTTTCCTCCAAGTTTGCCTCAGTTTTAGGCCTAGGGGGTCCCAAACCTAGCCAAATTCTATCATGGACCATCCAAAGGGATTTATAATAAATTTAGGAGTTTTTTCCTTTCGATCGACATGTCTGATCAGGCAACTTTTTATTATTTAAAAAAAAAACTATATGGGTTTTTAGAGGGGAAATCGTAGTTTAGATATATAATTTTTTTTAATTTTAGAATATTATTTATAATTATTACTTAATTTATACATAACATACCTCATTATAGTCTATATACATATCATCACAAATTCTATTATAATTTTTTTAATATTAATTGAACGCTTATAAAAATTATATCTCAATAATTTACATATTGTTAACTATGATTTTTCAAAAAATTGATTTTCATGAAGTTAAGGTTAAAAAGTTGTGTTCGTACACTTGTAGTTTCAATTTTCCAACTGTCTTGATTTGTAAAATTATTTAAAAATTATATATATAATAAAAAATATTTTCAACAATATTCGGCATTTTAATTATCAATATATGAAGTTTCATATAAAATTTCAATCATTTACTCAAAAAATTATGTTCATATACATGCAATCTCCTTATTTTTTCACTAAAATGACCAACCTATTGTCATAAATGCATCTATTTGGTACACTTTTATCATCTGGGTATTGAAAAAAATTATATATTTAAAAACTAAATTCAAAATGACACAATTCATATTTTTATGTCATTATCAAATTAATTTTTTAAGTGTCTCTACCATTCTCTCCAAATTCAACTATTGTTATTTAAAAAAAAAGAAATATCACTTTATACCCCCTTTTATCTCCCATTATCATGGATCTACCTATTTTGTTGTTAACCGCTGAGATCTTTATGAATTAGAATGGTTTATTTTTTTATTCATTTCATTTTCCACATTTTTAATTTCCACTTCTTCAACATTTGTGTTGATAAGGTACTAATTTATATTAAACAACTCTATACATACAATAACATGTTAATTCATTTATAGGAAAGGATCACACAAAGAGTTTACACATATTCATGTTTTTTTTGGGATATCCACATATAATCTTATATTTACTATATTATCATCTTCTCAAATTTTATAACAATATAATTGTATGAAAATAAGAATAAGTGAAATAATATAAAGAATCAACTAATTTATTACAAATCATATATAGGAATAAGGTTTTGAGTCTTCATACACACTAAATTGATTACATGATTGCATGAGTGTTTACTTCCAAATTTTCTAAGAAAAAGGGTATGAATATGGTAGACCCATAATAACTACTCTAATTTTTATGATCTTTCAATATATATTATATGTTTTCCTAATCATGCCCTTGAAATTCCTAGGTTTCTATTTTAGGGGTTTTGGTTAGTTTGACCAATATCAAACTAGCTCAATACTATTCTCACCACTATTGAACTAGTGTGATAGTAGTCATGTCAATTGACCCATTTCCCTAGTTTTATTGAACTAGTGTGATAGTAGTCATGTCAATTGACCCATTTCCCTAGTTTTATCATGGTTTTTTGTGACTTGATTGTTTGCTTTCCCACTTTAAGAATGTTGAATTCCATTAAAATGAAGTTTTTATTTTAATTTAATGAGTCTTTATTTACCTAATCATGTTAATGCATTTAGAAGGAAAAAACACATGTAGATACCACACATAATTGTAATTATGCTTTAGTTTGTTCACATACACTTTTTTTTTAAATAAATCATCATATATTTAAGGATCATAAAGAATTAAATAATTGATTACATCTCATAAATAGGGATAAGGGTTAGGATATCAATACATAGTGGATTTATTTTTATTTTATATGAAAATTAATTTGTAAAATGTTTAAAAAAGGGGACTAACTAAGGCATACTTTTAATAACTAAACCATATTTTAGGCCATTTCAATGCTTCTTATTTATTTTTCATGCAATTTTACTAGTTGTTCTTGCAATCCCTCAATTTATAGTTTAGTATTTTTGTCAGATCCACCAGTATCAAAATATTTTTATTACTTGTGACTACTATAAAGATACTTAAATAGTGGTTTTATTGGTTATTATTTAGTTGAACCATTTCCTTGGTTTCATCATGGCTTATTTTGCCTTAACTGTTGGCTTTCCCACTTTCAAAATGTTACTTTATGCACTAATAAGATTTTAATTTGAATTCAATAATTTTATATGTACATAAGCATGATAATTAGTTTATATGGAAGGATAACATATAGAGATCACAAATCAACATAAGTGTCATTTGGTTTATCCACATACGCTTTGTATTTAACTGTATCACCATCTATTCAAGATATATAGTTTCATTCTTGAACAAAAATAAGGATCAATCAAAGATAATATATAATGGAATCACACATAGAAAAAATGGTTGAGATATTCAAACATACTAGATTAATTTATAGACTATATGAATATTAATTTATAAAATGTCTAAAAAAATAATTTGAATAAGATAGACCCTTCATAACTACATCAAATTTTATGCTATCAAAAAGTTTATTGGGATGAATTAGAATTTGGAGTACGAAAAAATTATTTAAGATGTTACACTGAAACAATTTTAAAAAGGTTTCTAAAAAGGATCATACAAATACATCCATAATGTTTTTGATTGATCTACAATCATCTATAATTATCAAACTATAAAGCTAGTGTTTAATTTAAAAATTGGTTAGCCACTTTTGAAATAGCATGAAAGAATTCATTTTTTGTGCATCATTAGATCACTTCACATTTTTAGGTATTTTTATACACTATCTTAGAATAATTTTTTGATCACTTTCATTCAATGCTAACACACATTCATGTTGTAAATAATGTATTCATCTACAACCCTCTTTTTATCAACTTTCAAACTTATTTAACCCTTGTTTTTGGTAATTTTAAATATGTATCACTAATTATTTAGTGTATTTATTTTTGATTTGTATTTTTCCTTATTTTATTGGTATAGAATAGTGTTATTAGCCTAAATCTACTATATTATAAAATATATTAGTTAGTATATGGTTTCTTACATTTATTAGAGTTATATTGTAAATCAATTTGTATATTAGATTTGATTTCAAGGATCTAGAATTTCTATATTATTGAATTTTCCCCTACTTCATTAGGGTAGTATTTTGCAAATACATAGTGTTGCATGTATATCTCTCTTTTTCTCTAATATTTGGATTCAATATATTTATTTTAGACATGACTATTTTGCTTCCATGTTTTTTTCTCTATCTTTAGTCATATCTGCTTCCATTCTATATATGTTTCTATCATATTGATTAAATATATAGTCCCTATTAGGTGAAGTGGTAGATTTAATTCCACATTGTTTTATTGTCTTGAGATTCATTTTTACTAATGTTTGTGTTTTTATTAAGGTAAACCCAAATTTAAATGCTGGTGTAAAATCCATCCTTGGACACAAAAGGAGGTCCAGGTCTCCCCCTAATGAATATAAAGATAACAATTAAGCACTCTGAGGAAAAGGTCCCAATGAAAGAGACATCCAAATAAGAACCAATTACAGAGCCAACCAAACTAGCATCCCCAAGAGAGATAAAACCATTAGGTTCCATAGAGGATATAAAACTAACAAAGTTGTTAAAAAAGTCAAAATAAAAATGAGACTTGATAGATCCCCATCAGGGCTCAAACTCATTTGGGTAGTAACGGAAACCAAAAAACTAGCAAACTAGATAGGTATCCCAAATGGGCCAAAAATACGACCAGTAAAACCCCTTTCCACCAACCACAAAGATCACATCACCCCAAAAGAATAAAATAATAGGTAGAAAGTACAATAGATATAATAACTAGTCTAATAAAATTGAATGTCAGGTTAGATGTAAGCAGTGGTCAAATTTGAACCCATCACAACCCGTCAAAGGGCTCTAAACCCATCCTATAAGTCTAAAAAAAATGCTCATAAAAAAATTTAAAATCCAAAAATTATATGAGAATTAAAAAGTGCTCATCAGTCAATCTTGCAACTGCCATGTTAGTACCTATGTGGCAGTCTACAGACCAACTCTCGAGTCCCAAGCGAAGGTCAAACACATGTTATTTTTTAAGTTTTAAAAACTTCTTTTGTTTTTTCTTCTGGCCAAAAAGTAAAATCCATTTTTCAAGGGCATGCCTTGCCTGGGGATTTGGGGAACTCAGCTTCTTGGAGTTGGAGAATCGATATTTACAAATTGTCTCCCCTTTTCCATTCTCGTTGTCCAACACAAGATATTTAAAAATATATATATTATTTTTATTTATTTGTTTTCATTTTTCAATAAAGCCATGGCATAAGCTACAATGGGCTCTTTAAGTAAAACATTCATATGTACATGACATAACAGATGCGCTAAAAACAAGGGTAAAATTTGAGGGTAGACCTAGAGTGTGAAAGAATTTTTTATATGACTGATGAGTCGATGACATTGACGGTTATGTAATCAAATTGATCTATTTTGGGTATGCGAGTGGAAAAGTCTTCGACTTAGAACCACATGGAGAGACTGCGGCTTGCATATTTTTTCTTTTGCAAATCGTAGTAGCCTAGCAGGGGTGATAGAAGAAAGTAAAAGGGATGGAGAGGAAGAGGAGGAGAGTCGATGTAGGGAAGGATGAGAGAGATGAGCTAGGCAAAGAGGAGTGAAATCTACCAGCCATTGTGAGACCCTGATAATGATGGTAGGATTTTGGATGATGCTTGATTTAGGTTGTGGGGATAAAACTCATTGCAGAATCAAACATTTTTTACTTTGCTCAATTTATTGGAAGATTGCACAAGATGTGAAGAGAAAGAGAAAGAGGCTATGGGAAACTTGCATTAAGCTCAACCAAAACCTAGACTTCACATACCGTAGAGGAAAGCTCTTATTAGTGATTTTGGGCATGTTAATTTATCTTTTGGTCTATTGTCAGTAATTTAAGTTGGTTTATTAATGAATGGTTTTCCAAACCCTTGGCAATCCATAGGTCCATATGGGCATATAATAATATAACCATAGGATCTTATGCCATGGTTAGGGCATGCTTGCTTTTGAATTCATTACTGGTTTGTGCTTGTTGAATACGGCCTAGGATAAATTTTGCATCTAACTTTTGTATTCAATTATCTTGATGTGTGGGTATGTTGGATAACTATTGGATGTCTTTCTTATATTCATATGGCAAAAGAGTCATTAGTGTTAAGTAATGGAAAGTTAGTTGGAAAATTGAATGCTTTTCTTGTTTGAATATGATATGGTCAAGGAATTTTCTGCTGGGTTTGATTCTTATTAAAATTGGAGTGTATAATGGATAGGCTATGGCCTATGGTAATTTGGCTGGAGTTATTTTAAAAGTTAATATGTGGTTTTAGGGTCTTTTATTGTGAACTTTTCCTTGAAAACCAACTTTAGGTCTTTTTTATGATTGATTTTTACAGCTCATATTGTTAAATGGAGACAATTGAATCCATAATTTGAAATTTGGTTGTGTACATAGATTGGTGTTAATGCATACTACGGGTCTCTTGGATTGTTGAATGGAGTGAAGTTTTAGTTTTTTACTCTTGTGATTTTTCCCCCTAAATGTAATTGGAAGCATGAATAAGTAGAGATGGAGGTGTTGTAATATTAGAACAGAAAGTAATGAATTGGTTTCATTATGTATCTCTTAGTCAATTAGTGTATTAAGATGCATTATATGACTTTTAATTGTTAAATATGGGATTATTGTGTTGGAAACTCAAAGGAGATATTGGTGGACTTGAGATGAACTTGATGCAATATTTGAAAACATGGGGAGACTGCCCAACGGTTCGTCTTTCCACAGGCCCAAAAAGCCCGACAGCTAAAAAACCAGCTAAAATAAATATCCCATGTTCCAAAGGCAACAACTAGAGAAAGCCAAAACCTGTAAAAACACGTCAGCAAATCTCTTAGACATTCAACCAATCAGGAACACACAAACTCCATCGCCCAAACATCCAGGTTCGAATCAGGAGGTGGCAAATAGGAAAAACAAGATCAAGCAAATCACCACAGGGATAATATCTTGTCGCCCTAGCTGGAATGGCTGAATTCAAAACCAAACAGCCAGAGCCATAAAATGCAACACATCTAGACCTGGACAGACCAGCCATTCCTTAATCAACAGATCACCACCGGCCCATCGATAAGAATGAGTCATCCTAAAGAAGTTCCAAATTCCTCGTCTGAACAAGAAAGGATTGACATCCCATACAATAGAATCATAGTAACAACAACTAATGAATTCGCCCATTAATGTCATCATAAATTGAGGAACAAATTCTGTAGGTAGAGCTAGGCCCAAGAATCGGGCATTTGGGCACAAGGGAAGCCTCGGTAAAAACGTCTATCTCAGATAAGGTGATCCTTTCGTTTCGTCCCCTAACTGAAGGTCACAAGATCGATCCATTTGAACAAAAATATTTTCACCTAAACAATTAATAATAGGGGATGTCAAAACTGTCTCATCCCAACCAAAAACATTTCTTGAAGAACCCGATGACCCGAATATGGTCTTCCTAAGGAAATCGAGCCAATCAAGAGAAAAGGTAGCATATGAAAGTGTCAACTAGATCTGTCCTCCCAGACTCGTCATAGGGAAATAATTCTAAGTAACAAAAGTGACCGGGTCCCAAACAGAAACCCCCTTCCGAAAAATAGAGTGTTGAACTCTTCTCAACAACCTGAGTCCTCTATTCCAAAGAATTGATATCTTCTAGGTTGGCCAAACAAAAATCCAGCGATCCCTCCATTCCATAACTGCCTGGGCAATAGGATTCAATATCTGCTTCAAAGTCAAAAGATCCAAATATCTAGGGCTCTCCTCTTTTTATCATCTAGTCCCTAGTCCATCAACACAGGGTTTTTTTAGCATTTCTTTCTTCCCCCATAATCTACAAACCCAGCTGATATTAATCCCTTTTTTCAAATCCTTCTATTGAAGGCAAGACATTGGACTCCTTTGCTTCGCATGGATTTGGTGATTCAACCGGAAGCCCTTCTATAACAACCATTTTTTCTTCTTACTCAACAATAAGCTTCCCCCAACTGCAACTATTTCTTAACCAGATGGCACAGATCCTTTTCTCCTCTTATTCAGCTTGCCTTTCCACCTCAAGGAGAAGCTGAGACTTAAAGATCCACACCATAGCTCTTCAACCCTTATGTGAGATTAAAGTGTTATTAATTCTCGTGTTATATTAAAAAAATAATATGAAATTTTTTAATAAGATTGATTATTCTTTTGTTGATACATGCAAATGATGTAAATGACATGACTCATGAAAATTCTGACGACTTAACTAATAATTCTATCGATATTCTATTCTAAATTATTATAATAAAACTATATTTTATTATATTGCTATGAAAATATGCCATGGTATACAATGTGTTAAGAAATAAAATAAAACATTACTTAAAAATAATAAATCTAGAGAAAAATTTGTTTAAATTTATAACAAAACTTTGAATACTTATATTATTATATTTTATATAGGATTTTTATCAAGCTAACCAATATGATAAGAATTTTATTTATTTATTTATTTTAAACTATTTATTCTTTAATTTTATTTTTCATATTATTTGTAATTTTCCTTTTCTTTCTCCCCAAGTCAATGAAGAATATAAACCATTTAACCAAACTTATCCCTTCATCCTTACTCTTTCTCTAAAGTCTAATGTTTATATTCTAATGTATATATTCTTGTTTATGTGTCTACTAATAATTTAAATTTAATTATAGAAAGCCGCACTCCTTTGACAAAATATTTAAATTATGCAATCTATTTAAGGATAAAATAATTTCTTTCCCCAATGTCTAGATTGACAAATTTAAAGGTTTATTTAAATAATATATTACACAAACTTTTTTATTTTGAAGTTATCACTTATACTTTCATTAGTATATTTGTTGCTCTTAAGTTTTATTTTTTTCATAAGGAGATGAAAACCTTCTTATCATATCAAATATTATCAATTAGGGTCATGTTTTTATGTTTTTTTTTTTTTTTTTTCATCATTCATTAATAAATATAAAAAAAAAAATTACATATAATTCATAAGGATTATGTTTTGAATTGGATTAAAATCTTATCACTAAAGTTTGTTCATTTTTCTAGTTATTTATTCAATAATTTAATAGCTTAATTCTAAATTGAGTTAGATGAAAGGTTATTTTTTCACTTCTTCGTCAACTTTAACAAGGAAATAAATATAATATTAAATAATATGTATTTAATTCACCAAAATAAATTAAAAATAAATTACAAAGTATATTTTCTTAAAATTTATTTAAACTTATCAAAGAAAAATTAATTTTAAATACATGTCAATCTTTTAATGATATTTTTCATATAATTAAGAATTGTGACTTAAATATTATAAAAGTCAACATATATAAATATGGGATAATTTCACCTATTTACAATAAAGCGAATGGCAAAAAAAATAAAATATAAGACTAAAGATAATAATTTTAAACCAAATAATAATCTAAATATATAGACAATATCTTAGATCAACCTTCTAACAAGTTTATCCTTTATTAACAAAGGAAGATATAAAAATTTATATTGTAATCATAGAATTCCCAAAATATATTTAAATAAAATAATTTATTGATAACAACTAAATCCATATAAAAGGTCACAAAATTAGTTTGAATCAAGCTCTGCCAATATAACATTTAAAATACTCTTCCCAACCTATTCCAAATCATGCTACTCTCAAACAAATCTATCTTAAATGATGTTCAATGATGTTCATTTTATAGTTCAAAAGAAATATCCACAATTTTATTATATTCATCATTTGGAAAGATTTCTTGGTGTAGTTAATGACACATTTAAGGATCTTCTTCCAAATACATTTTATGATCATAAAATAATGGATGATTATTATAATAATTGATCAACAATTTTATGGGATTTTAATATTCAAATTCAATTTTGATAGATGGAATTATGGAATCATGGTTTATATGGTTAAAATATAAACATGTGCACATTAAAATTTATGTTTTATTTGATAGGATAAAATTTATAGGTTTTGGAGATTCCTAAACTTAATACAAAGGAGATAAAAATGAAACATTTATAAATAAATGGGATGTTTCTACTAGTGGTAATGAAGCAAGCATAACAACAATATGCCAAACAAAATTAACAAGAAAAATCAGATAGTGGTTCTGTCCAACCACTTTCTATATATTTTTAGTGATCTTTTGCTATCTTTCTACCTTCAACAACTATTTTTTGTGGTTCTATTTGGAGTCCCTTCGAGCAAGGAGTTTCTATCCAGGTTCCCCCTGAATAGAGGTTCATATAGGAGGGTTGTAATATTGCTTTTGTACCTTTTTTATTTTTTGAACCTTTATCTAACCTTCCTTATCTTCTGCTACAACATAGGGCTAGGATTTTTCTCTAATTTTTGGGTCCTCAAATGTTATTACCCTAGATAATTCCACTCCTAGGTTTTTCTCGAAGCAGGTGATTAACACAGAGGAGACTACAATGTTTGTGTCTTTCCTTGGAGAGATTAAATCTTTCAGTAGAACATCTTTAGATTGAGGGGGACTTTTAAGGACTTCATTTAGAATAGAGGCTTAGGATATTCTAAAGGTGACATAGAATTGCTATCAGAACCATCTAAATCTTCTTCAACATCCACCTAGAGATGGTCAAGGTTGTAGTCTTTCCTCCAAGAAGATTCCTTCTTTTTTTCTGAGGGAACTACAATTTTTGGTCAAATGACCTATATTAAAACAACTATGACAATGAAATATTAAACCTTCATAACCCAAGTGTTGGGACTAAGAGCGATCCCCAACTTGTAAAGTGACATTTTTAGGCAAATTCTTAGAAGTATCAATATTCACTAAAATTCTAGTAAAAGTAGTGTGATAAAAATGATCGATATCTGGATGCATTTGTAGCTAATCACCCGATGAATTACCAATAGTCTTTAGACTAGATTCAGTCCAAAATTGAAGAGGAAGATGAGGTAGGTAAACCCAAATGGTGTTTACATTAAGTGGTTATGTGAGGGGGTTGAAGGCAAGGGACCATGGCTTTATGACCAGGGGGTGGTGATTCAAGCACCAAAAATTGTTTTAAATATCTTCCTTATCTTCAATATTTCTAAAGATAATAATAAATAAGATTTTTGCACAAGGGTAAATATCAAGATTACCTATTAGGAGGGGTTTCCAATGCTTCAATATCCAAGCATGAAACTCTTGAAGTTTTGGCTAGTAATCTATGAATCTATAGATGAGACCTTTGGTTGAGAATAATTCTTCTAATCTGATCACTTGTCTGATTTTCTCCTCATCAAATATCATAACAAGGATAGAAGATGTAGGTTTGAGAGGTATGGGATGTGATTTTGGATCTATCTTATTAGATATTACCTCAGTGAAGGATATATGCTTTTGAGGGTCTACCGTATCTTCCAATTCCATGATGTTCATGACTATGTTGGCAATAGGGGTTCTACCTTTAGTTGGGAAGGGGGTTATAGATCTTCCATGACTGACTTGAATAGGGGAGCCATTTGCATCACTAGATATGGTAGAATTTTCCTTTTGCTTCATATTTTTCTTGTAGATTTGAGTTGAGTCAACTTTATGTTTTGCACCTTCGACAATAGTCTTTCACACATGATCTATCTTCTACATAGCATCCATATTCCATGCAATGACAACCTTATACTTAGAATCCCCAAATATAGGGGAGCTTATGCCATGAGTAGGAAGGGAAGCAACAACAGTGTCACACTCAATGATGACCTTCTACCCAGAATCATCAGACATAGGGGAGTTTTTTCCATGAGCATGAAGGGAAGTAGAGTTAGTATTTTATGCAGTGATGACTGTCTATTGAAAACCATCAGACATAGGGAAGATTATGCCATGTGTAGGAAGGGAATCAATGTCAGTATTTTACACAACAATGGCCTTCTACCTAAAATTACTAGACACAAGAGAGCTTCTGCCATAAGAGTGAATGGAAGCAACGTTAGTCTTTTTCACAATGATGACCTTCTATCTAGAATCATTAGACATAGGAAAAATTATGCCATGGGTGGGAGGAGCAGGAGAACTCATTTCAAAAGCCACATATTATTAATAAAAAACATGCATTGAAATTTATTACCACTCATAGATACAATAAAAACACACTCATTGATACAATAAAAAAAACATTATAGAGTACAATAACTATTATTAAACGATACTATAATATTACCAAGAAACCACATGGAGGTATCAAATTACATATCATATTGTCTTAACACCATTTTGGTGTTATGTGTTTTCATTTATTGCTTGTTTTATTTATTTATAATTATTGTGACGTAAATAGAGTGAAACTAGTAACATTCATATTATGATAAATAGATTAATAATTAGATAAATATAAATTTAAAATAGGATATTAATATTACATTTAAATAATTAGAAATTGAAAGAGTATTATAAAAGAGATGTACTTACATTATTATGAAATTATTTTACTTATTGTGTTCATCATTGTTTTAAAAAAAAATTGTGACTAATTTATAACCATTAAAATTAATAATTTTAATTTCAATCCTTGTATGGACATTATTAGTGAAATTGAGTGCCTTATGGTGAGTGGTACTATTTACATCTTTTTAACATTGTCATTATTGATTATGTAGTTCTATGATACCTTAGAATGATTCATCTATAACTATTAATGCTTTTTATGTGTGTTTTCACCTTTAATCATTTGTAAATATATATATTTTTCTTTATCCTTCTATTGAATATCTTATCTTAATTTAGACAATAATATTACACTTAAATAAGGGGCCATTTTTATGAATTGGAGAGCCCCAATCACTCTCTGATGAGTGACTGAGCATTTCCTGAGGTCCAATACTTTGAAGAAGGCCCAAACTATATGTATTTATCTAACCTAATTATTTGTGTGCACCATGGTGATCATTATAAAATATAATACAATTTTAGGATTTATAACCATGTAACATTGATGCATGTTTTTTATTTCAAAATTTATCTAGAGTTACTATTTTGAGGTATATTTATATATGTACATCTTTGCAATGAATTATAAAGATTATTCTAGTTGACTTCTCAAGTTTTTAGGACTTATCAAGATGAATATATCCTTAGGATTGACATGTGTGTTCACACACACACTACATGACTTTGATGTTTCCCACTATGATTAGCCCATAAAACTTTTTTAGGCTAATGTAGTAGAGACTTATAAATTTTAAAAATAGTTGTTGAGTGATTTTGGATACTAATGAAAGAGGTAGACAAATTTAATAAAATGAAACTATTTTTTTTGTTATCGAAATTATCTTGGGAGTGAAAATCAGTTATCTGAGATATAAAGATAGTGTTATTAGTACTCTATAATATTCTTACATATAATAGGGTGATATTCAATGTGTATCTTATAAAATGGGCTGGCCAAGACAATAAGTGGGTATATGGATAGGGAAAAGTGTGTACTAAATTCAAATGTTGATGTAAATTTAAATCATTCCAAAATGTGCCACATTTGGTTTTGATGTAGACACTAAAACTTGGTATTAGACACTTAAAAATATTAGTTTTAACCGTGCATTAGAATAGATTAATTATGTGTACTTAAATGACACTTTCGTATACTTTATCCCATACATTGACATATATATGAGATTGGCCTTAAAGAATTTATGTTTTCATTCATGGGATCTATCTAGTCTCTTATTGAATCAGTTATTATATTATATCATATCATCATTTCATTTCATATTATATCATCATTTCATAATTTTTATATCATATCATCATTTCATACTTTTTGGACACCTCTGGCCATAGTCAAATGGTTCTAGTAATTGGATATGTCTCACTTGGTCAGACTCATCTACTCACTCTTTAAAAAATATTTTCCCAAATTGAAATAATTACATTGGTTTTGCCCATATGTTTTGCATGTATTTTTGAATGGACATCGCCAAAGTATTAAAATATATAAGCTTTTGAGGACTAATATTATTCCTAACTAACATTCATCTAACATGAACTCATCTATCACTATAAAACATATGCACTTTGAGATAAATTTCCCTAAATGTGGAAATTATAAAACCCTCAAAGGAGTAGTCCCTAGGCCAATTTTTAATACATTTACAATCTAAAAATCATAGGTTGTAAAGTTTCAAAAATCCATAATTGGAATTGAAAGGCAAGCTAATATTACACTTTTTACACATACATAACTAGGTGGGAAAACTATGTGGTTTGATCCCACTTTAAAGTATTGAAACATATTCAACGCATATATAATAATCGATGAGTATTTGAGGTGAACTGAACTCAACCTTTATAACACTATTTTATAGGTCACATTGGTCTCAATAGCACAAACTAGGGTTTCTAGGTAAAGAGAAGGAAAAAATTGTCATTCACAGAGGTCTAAATGTATATAAACACATAGGATCAACTTTAGGACATAGGCATAATGATTTAAACAATTATAGATCAACATAGGTCTCCAAGATGAATCTTAAAAAATGAATTTTTTATTTCAATATACTATATCTAGGATAAAGATTGAATCAAGACATAAGTCACATAGAGAAACATTATGGAGGTGAGAAGAGGAAAAATAATTAGAAGAATAGGTTATGAACCCAATCTAATTAAAAACATATAAATTATATATGAGGATAATATCACATATAGGAAACTAAAACCTTGATTTTATTCTTCTAATCTACATAAGAATAGGAATATATTATTGATCTATAAGCATGGATAATGTTATATGGAAATTAGTTGCACATCTTAACTAAGTCTAATTAAAATATATTAAACCAACTATGAAATATGATATCCTAAATTAGATTAATAATGTTAAATTAGGAATATTTCAAAACCTTATCCCTCCCTCCCCCTCATTAATATCAACTTAGAGAAAGCTAAAGAAAATAAAAAAGTACCCTAGAATCCTTTAAAATATATATCCTAACAACTAGGCCTAATGAGACAGCCATACACAAATATTAAGAATATATACTGTGATACCAAGTATCCACATGGAAACCAGTCCATATTAATGTAGTACATGGGTTTCAAACCACTATATATTTAACTCAAATTAATGTCATGAAAAAACACACAATTATTTTGAAATGGAAACCCACTTATCTAAATGGAATAGACAATACACCTATGTCTATTCTGATTAGTATTTTACAAGGTCAAATATGTGCATAGAAATTTAAACATATATTGGCATTAAAACATAAAACTTTATTATTATAATTTTGACTTGTTTAATCTTTATCTTATAAGACTCTCTTAGAAATTTAGTCAAATTTTTAGAGATGCAATGACATTTGGACATGTTCCATGTTTCATTAATCCACTTATTATCAACACTCACACTTGTCATAGCAATAAAAGCATTTGAAACTTTCATTTTACTCTCACTTTTTTGAAATTTTCAAATCATAAAAAAAATTCAAATTCAATGTGTGAGAGTGCAAACCAAATAAATGATTACATGAATAATTTTCACATTCCATCACCACCTTTTAATGTTTACATATCATCCATTAGAGTATGAAGAAGTGTGAGACTTTAAATAAATGAAATTAGGCCACATGTAATGATCTCAATCAATCACAACCTTGAATTTTTTGTGTATTCAAATCAAATCCTCTAAGTATGATATCATGAAGTAATATAAATGTTTCAGGTGTCACGTTTATATTCATCACACACTTATCAAAGTTTAAAAGTATTGTGTAGAGTCCTAATAGTGTGAGAGTGTAAAGAAATCATAATAAAGAACATTTTTTACCCAAAGGGACATCATGATGGATACATATCAACAACATAATGACATGTAAAAGGAATCAAATGATTATGATCTAATAAAATATTTCCACATGTCATACACATATTGCTATCATCAAAAGTTTCACCCTTGAGGATGTTGTTCAAGCCTCCTCACTTAAGTGATAGCATCGAGACACCTATAGGCTATGGGTGGAATAATTAGCAAGGTGAATACACACACACACACACACACACACCTTGATTTTATCACCTTAAACTACTACTAGACCTATTACTGTCAAGGAAAAAGGGTAAGAGAAACTGAAAGTAAACTACTACTAGACCTATTGCTTGCAAGGAAAAAGGGTAAGAGAAGCTGAAAGTAAACTAATGTAGGGAGGTGATACACAAAATTAACACCCTACACTTAAATATCATGCAATAATAACATGAATTAGACTTGAATCTAATTACACTACTCAAAAAGGACCTTGAAGCATGAATATTTCAACATGGAGGTCATAGACAATGTATGGAATAAAAAAAAGATAATCAAGAGGTATAAGAAGGATAATAATGACTAATATACACTTAAAAACTATGAAAATATACCTAAAATTCACCATGTTACTTAAAATAAGATAATCCATTTTCAAAGAGGTAAGAAAGGATAAATGAGAGAGAGAGAGTAAAAGCATTGTTAATAACATCCATCAACAATCACACAAGTACACTAGTTATAAGCATATGAGAAGGTAAAAATAAAATTTATTAAACATTAAAAGACAAATTAGAAGTGTTTAATTGAGTATGGATTCCCATACTCATAAAAATGATCCATTACAAGCCATTGAAGGCTGTATATATAGGAGAAAGTGAGAAAGAGAGAGAAAGAGGCATAAGAGTAACTCCAATGACAAGTGTCACTTCATCCAAGTTAGTTACAGTCCAAAATGAGAATATAAGATCACTTTTGTACATATAATTGGAATATTTTGGCTACTTTATGATGATATTATATATTAAAGGCATAGAAGAGACTATTCAACTCCCTAGATGACTCATCAACTTTGTTTGAAACTGCCCATTCTTGGCCTAGAAAGAGTTACAAGCTTATATTTGACACTTGGAATTATTTATTAGGATTCCTTGAGCTCTCCAATTCCATCCTATTCCAATTAAATTTTATTTTAATCTTTGAATACAATGATAATTGGGATTCACACTTTCTCATGTTGTAAAGAACCTACAATTCACTCTCTTGGTGCAAGATTGATCGACTATGGTCTCTCAGGCCTATTTATCCACTATAAAGATGTATTATCCTTATGAATACCTTAAAAATACTTTTTAATTGAAATAATACCTGTATATTATTTCAAAATCGTTCTATAAATGGTTAGGAAAGCTTACAATCCTCAAAACCCTATAAACTAGCTCTAATAGACAACCTTTTAGGCCAAGAATACGTACATTTATCCCATATGCGCCAAGATAATGACTAATTAAAGTGATATTAGTTGTGAATTGGTCATTAAAGTATTTTTTAGTCCATTAAATTCATTTTAGGACATTATAATAACTTATACCTCCATCGAGCTCTTAGAAGGATTTAGAAAGGGTTTAAAGTGGCCAATCATCTTAACGATGATTCATAAAGATGAGTGAATCAATACTTGAACTAATTACATAAGTTTATAAAACACATAGGTCCTATTTCATGGATAATAGATTCATGTCCCATGAAAATTCACCTATAATATCCAAGAACAAAACTAATCTTTCTCAAGCTTCTCATAGTGTCAAACAAGGTTTGGGAGGTGGTTGCCTTATTAAAGATGATTCATAGAGAAAAGAGGATTAATCCATGAAACAATTCCATAATAATAAATTGGGTAAGCCTATATAACATATAAAAACACCAATTATATCCATGCAAAACCTCCATGAATTTTTAAGCCTAGAAAGATAGTCTCTCCAGCTAGTAAGACTGTATGAGAGAGAGAGAGAGAGAGAGAGAGAGAGAGAGAGAGAGAGAGAGAGAGAGAGAGAGAGAGAGAGAGAGAGAGAGAGAGAGAGAGAGAGAGAGAGAGAGAGAGAGAGAGAGAGAGAGAGAGAGAAACCCATCAAAGTGTATTTTATTATTATAACATCATAAAAATTGTATATAGTAGTACATATCATGGTTTTAAATGATATATAATAGTTATTGATCTTGCAAAAGTTTTGGCAACCTAATTTTCATAATTTGAGGGTTTGTAGGCCATTAGGCCAATTTAGCCCTAATGGCCTTGTTTATAGTTTGAATTCATCATCCCAAGGATAAAATAATTAAAAAATATCTTTTTAGGACATTTCATAACATTATTTATCATCATAAACCCAATTTCAATGCAAATTTGCATGTTTTCTTCACAATCTGAGGGCAGACCTGAAAACACTCCATTAGGCTTATAGGTGCTTATAGACTATATGACTACAATATTATGGATGAATTATATTTTAATTATTAGTTTGGTTATTTTAATTTATACTATAATTTTATTACTATCTCTTTTAATTCTCTACAACTTTCTAGTTTTCTTCCCTCCATCACCGGTAGGCATCATTACCATGTTTTGCTTGTAGGCCGGTAGGTCTGCATTAGACCTCCTTGACTGTGATCTACCAAAATGGAGTTATCTTAAAATAATAAAAAATATCTTATGTGCATCTCATGTGATGATCCTCTATACACTTTTTTTTTCTAAACTCATACAACCTTTCAATCCCTCAAATAACAACACAACATGCTTCTTTTAATCTTTGTCTACTAATAGGCCTATGGGTTTGTGTTAGGCTTAAAACCTATTGGAGATCAAAAGTGGATATTAAAATCCATATTAATCCTTAATATACAATAAATAAATATTATCATTACATTCTCATGTCTCCCATAACTCTTTTGGTTTTCAAACTTCGTCTTCCAATATGAGGTCCTATTGCATTTTCTTGAAATTGGGAGGCCTACAGGTCTGCAAACCTATACGTTTGCATTTTATCATTTTGAGCCCCTTTAAAATGAATTATATGGTCATATTTACCATTAATTAAATTTTAAACCATATATTAACAATATTCATGTCATTTAATACCCTCATACTTCTTTGACTATTCAAGTTTTGTCTCTTGAGTTCATTTTTATGCGAGAAGACTTTTACATAGTCTTCAGCTTGGGATCACTATGGGTTTACTTCGAGAATTTAGTGTTGAGGTGAAAAATATTATTTTATTTATTTGATTATTATTATATAATTATAATTTATTTATAACTAACTCTCTCATTAGTTTATTTGAGACTCACAACTCATTTTCATGCTAACCCTCATACCTACAAACTATACACAATCCCTAGATATGCATGAGAACATGATCTATTTTTACCTTTTGTATTTAAAAAAGTACATTGAGGAGGTTTTAGTGAGATTAAATAGTCTAACCATGTAACAATATTATACCTATCATTCATTTCATGCATTAGAGGATCTCATGCACTAAGATTCTTCCCGTAACTTGATAATGTCTACAACTTGGTTCAAAACTAGCATTCCTTCACTATTTTAGACTGATTGGTGCTTGAAAAATAATTAATTATTATTTTAATAAGAGTGAGGGTATGATATAGGTTATTTAAATATCACATGGGTTGATAAAAAACTTAAAATAATGAAAAAACCCACCATGCAACCTCTATCTTTTGCCTACAACTTACCATAAATGGATATTTCTTGCCTCCTTGATCTCACACATGCAAAGTGAAAATTTAAATATAATATTTAAGGATATAAAATACCCCATATATCCTCTCTAATTTCATTCATTCTTATAATGATCTTCAAACTACCATTTCAATGGTAAGACTGAGCTAATGGAGTTTTTGTAGGGTTTTAGACCACCCTACCTTCTTAGTGTTTGTTCATAAATCCAAGCCCATATAACTCATGAATAATGCATGGAATTTCAATTTCATTACACCCCCCATATTTTTCCAAGATATTTTGACCTGATCTTCACTCTTATATATGGATTGAGCACTTGGAAATGGTCATTGTGAGCTTTCCAAGAGCTCGATAGGAGCATGAAGGTGGTTTTTGGTTTATATGGAACTATACAAGTTTATTTAACATGGATTTTAATTGAGGGACATATAATTTTCCTTTTACAAACTTTGACATTATCTTTCAGTGGGAAATACTTGCAAGAAGGCCTCTTAGAACATGTGTTTTTCATAAAATTGCCTATTTTGCCTTCTTGAGCTGATGGAAATGATGAATCACACAATCATGAATCTCTACCTTGACATATATGGAAGTTTTAAATTTTCCCAAAGCATTTATCATCTCTTTTCCCCTAAATTTTCCTCAAAATATCTTGTTTAGACATTATAAATGAATAACAGTCAGTTACAAGAGCAGCATAATGCTATAAACGAAGTTTCAAAACACTTTAGGAAAGTTGTACAACCAAATAAACATGAAATTAAATCACATAAAAATTAAATGAATTAAATACCTCTTTCACCTTCTTGACCCTTGAAAATGAATACTTGCACTTGAGGTAGTTAGAAATGAGCATAAGACACTAAACTTGTATTACCTCAATTTCCCCAAAAATAACTTAAACAATGCTAAACACAAAATGGAGACCATCTTAAAAGAATATTTGTAGATCCTAGATGGATATAAACAAATTTAAAATGAGACAACTAGATATTTTTTTATTAGAATCACCTATGGTAGCCAAAATTGTCTAACATCTTTGGTGACCTCCTAGGATTGCATGTTGTTATGTTCATTAGACCAGTTGCCTTGTCCATCCATTGGGCATGGGATCATATTTCACTCAATATAAAACTTGATTTAACCTTGACACTTGATTGAAAATGCCTTGAAGAAACTAAAAAAAATTACTATCTTCACCAATATAACAGAATAAGAATAACACACCAAAGCAAGATACATTTAAAAAACAAAAAAGTCAAAACATTGTGTTACAAAGCACTTAGGGAAAACAAGACAAGAAACTAATGAAAACAACTAACCTTGAGACATTTTCCTATTGTATCAAAAGAAAAAAAAATTTAAACTTTTTTTTCCATGAGATGAGCAATGATCTAGAGCAAGTTGCCCTTTAGGCATGATGCTTGGTGGATTAATCCTCTTGTTTACCCACTCATTTGGCATGCTCGCTTATGAATTATCAACATAAAACATGTTTCCAATTAAACTTATTCATATTTTATCTCAAAATCCTTCTCAATATGCTTAATGATGTTTGAACTCATCTCAAACATAATCACATATTGGCTCATAGGGGAAGCATCAACGTTGGCTTCTTATGGTTCTATGAATAGATGTATTTGATCTTAAATGGCCTCTTGGGAGTTTTCACATTAATCTTTAATAAGGAGAGAAACCTCAAAAACACCCTCCATCTACCTAATAGGAGGTATAGGACCTTGAATAACCTCAAATTCATTGTAAATCTCGAAGTATTGCTACCACATGTCATATGGAACCTCTACATGTTGACTTGAGAAGGCATACTGTTAGGAATAAAATAAAAATTAATGCAAAATAATTTTACATAATCATAATAATAAATTATATGAGCAGAGATACATAGATAACATAATTTAAAATGCATAACAAAAATATAGGATTTAATGTGGTTCACCCAATATGGGCTACATCTACCAAGAAACACTTGCTCAGATCTTATTACAAGCCAACAAGAGTAAAATCTACTCTTAGATCAGTCTTATCATAATTACAATGCATATATATTGTTTGGAGTTGTGATAAACAAACTCTCTTGAATTTGCACTTGAATTCACACACTTTTTTCACCTTTTCAAACTCAGTTCTTATATCTTACCTACTGTATATATATCTATATATCATTACATCAATAGGTAACTGACATAGTGATTTTACAAAGTAAAGGGTACCAAAACCATGGTCCAAGTAAACCCACAATGGTTACCCCATTAATCATGGGTGATGACACCATACATATACAAGTATAGATAAACCACGTATCTATACTCCCAAAAAAAGGGGGATCCTAATTTTTTTATGGATACATTAAGAGTGTACATTACATTTTAATGTGCAATATTTGAAATACATTATAATGTGGAAATAGGCTCCACAACATAACACATACTTCCTATGATTATCATATTGAGGTCCTATCTCCATCACCTTTCTAGCTTCTATCATATGATCATGAACCTTATGATGGTTGCTTAGAAGGTCACCAACAATTTCTATAACTTTAGCTAGAACTATACTTTACTCTTCAAAGGTTATTATCTCATGCTCATTAGAGTTTATTCCAAGCCTTCACAAGACCTCATATTTCTCAATTAAGATATCCTCTATCTCAAGACCAAATTCAACTTCTTAATTAATACTCTCTATGCAAACATTCCCTTGAGATTCTTTCATTGTCAAACTAATCAACTCTTCTTTGTAATAAGAAGGAATACCAACATTTTTAGTCAAAGAAGAGAGTTCAAAACAAAATTTTACATCTTATAGGATACTTGATGCATCTTTTAAAGTGTCCATATGCATCTCAATTTTATTTAGTTGTTCCAATTCATCAAGAGGATCTACAAATAATTATTCTTAATCATCCATGGTCTCAATGAGATGACTAGCTGGTTGTACTACTATTGTAACCACCTTAATTGGGATTTTCTCATTTTCAAGAGTGTTTTCTCCTTCAAATTTTGTTTCCACATGATGAATATTAGCTCTCCCTTCATCTCCAAATATTGACTTTCTATTTTATTTACCAAGGGGAGTAGCAATGATGAGTAATTCCTCAAGTTCACTTGAAGAGACTTCTTCATAGCCTTTATTTTATTCACTAACAACTACAACTTGACCTTAATTAATCTCCAAGATAACATCTTATTCCTCAATTATAGGCTTATCAACCTCACAAACAAACGTTGGGATCTCATGATCAATGAGTTTATCCTTCTTCTCTCTCTATTCACCAACCAATGCCTCAAACCTTGATATGGTTTGATCTATAGTTTTCTCAATATGGATGTCCTTCATTTGAAAGATCTCTTGAATTGACTTCCATCATGGGAAATTTATAGGTTCTTCAGGAAGGAGTGGCAAGGTTTGAATAGGTTCATGAATTGGATTGAATTTTGGGACCTATCTCTTATTTTGATTGACATCTTGGATAAAATTCCATGACGGGAAGGTTTGGGGATATTGAGGAGAAGTGGATGGTTCTATAATAGGTTTAGGTTCTTCTTTGGTCTCAATTCCCCAATTTATGCTTTTTCCACTTTTTTTATCCCAAGAATTCACCACTTGATTATAAATTTGAATATTAAGGGACCTTTTGAGGGGATCTTCATCAAGGGGAATGGAGTTTTGTGCTAATCTAGCCTCATTATTTTCCCTCTAAGTAGAAATCAAACACTCTAATTTTGATTTATCTTGATCTTCAACCCTCTCAAAAATAAATTATTTCCTCTTTTGGATACTCTCTTTGATTTAATTCTAAGATGGGAAGGCTTGAATAATACGTAAGGGATTTGGGATGCTTTGAAACTCACTTAATTCAATCCTTTGAGGAAGAATGGGTGGAGTAAAAGAAGGCTGAGGTAGAGTAGGAGAAAGCATATGTAGTTGATATCACTAAACTTGTTACCCTTCATGAACCATTATCTTTTCCTCTATGCATTAAATTAATCCACCTATGTCCAACATATCACTAGTGATTATTTTCTAGTTCTCTCTCTCAATAGTTTCCCATTCTCTCTTAATCAGTTATAATGAGTCTCTTACATTTTGAATGAGATGAATAGGAACACTTAGAGGATACTCCCTTTATCTATCAATCTCCATCGTATGCCTATCATAGCCTAAGATATTTTGGGATAGACTTATTAGAAATGTGACTATGTTGACTAGGAGCAACATGGTCTTAACAAGGCTGATTAGAAGGATGAATAGGCTACCAAGGAGGTGGACCTAGGGTAAGAAGTGACATATAAGACCAATGACCAGTTTGGTAAGGTTTTTGAGGTAAAGAATAAGGATGATACTCTAGATATCAAGGTTTGTGTGGATCAACATATTGCTAATAGGGGTTTAAAAACTACTAATATGGATTAACATAAGTTTGACATGCCTCAGCATGGGGTTGATAATGACCAACATGCTACTGACATGATTTGTAAACTTGAGTAAAATAGAAAATAATTCCAAACTTAGACATGAAACATCATGATGAAGGAAAAATAAAAATATTACGTGATTGTAAGAATACATGCATTGACAAAACTAATTGATGGTTCTTGGAATCACCATTGGTGCTTATGTTCATGCCTCCAAAGGTTGATTAATTGAGGAAAACAATAATCACTCTTAAATGGATGAAGTCTCTTATCCCACTAGGCATGCTAGAACTATTATCATCAAAATTTTCACCCTTGAGGAGGCTGTTCAAGCCTCCTCACTTAATTGATATCATAGAGACACCTTTAGATTATTGGTGGCCTACTTAGTGAGGTGAATCTCTAGATATGTCTAGCTCCCTTGATACTATCACCCCAAAATACTAGTAAACCTATTGTTTGAAATGTAAAAAGGGTAAGAGAAACTAAAAGTAAACTAATCTATGGAGGTGATGCACCAAATTAAAATCCTCCACTTGACTATCATGTATAATAACATGAATTAGACCTAAATATGATCACACTACTCAATAAGTACCTTCAAGAATGAGTGTTTCAACATAGAGGTCGTAGAAAATGTATGGAATGAGAGGTATAATCAAGAGGTATAAGAAGAATGATAATTATTGAAATCCAATTAAAAACTATGCAAAACTACCTTAAACTCATCATGTGACCTAAAAAAGGCAATCCATTTGTAAAAAGGTAGGAAATGACAAATGAAAGAGGGTAAAAGCACTACTAATAAAATCCATCAACAACCAAAAAAGTACACTAGTTACAATAATATGAGAAGGTAATAATTATCTTTATTCAACATTCAAAGGAAAACTACAAATGTTTAGTTGAGCAGTGCTTTTACCTAGATGACTCATCAACCTTGTTTGAAACTACCCATTCTTGGCCTAGAAGGGGTTACAAGATTGTGATTTACACTTGGAATTATTGATTAATATTCCTTGATATATAAAATTACATCATAGGCCAATTACATGTTATTTTCATCTTGGAATAAAATGAAATCTAAGCTCACACTTGTTTATGTTGCCAAGAACCTACAATTCACTCTCTTGGTGAATGAATGATCATCTATGGTCTCAAGCCTATTTATCCACTTGAAAATTATATTTTACTCATTAATAAATCTCAAAGGACTTTTTAAGTTAAAAAATACCTATATATTGGCTCAAAAACACTCTACAAATGGTTAGGAAAGCTTACAAGCCTAAAACCCCTATAAACTACCTCCAATAGGTAGTCTTTTAGGCCAAGAATCCATACATTTATCCCACATATGCCAAGATATTGACCCATTAAAGTGTTATTATGTTTTATTAGGTCATTCAAGTAGTTTTTATTCTATTAAATGGAATTTTAGGCCATTAGAAGAACTTATACCTCCATTGATCTCTTAGAAGGGTTTAGAAAGGGTTTAAAATGGCGAATCATCTTAACTATGATTCATAAAGATGAGGGAATCAATACCTAAAATATTTAAAAAAAATTATAGCACAAATGGGTCACCTTACATGTAAAATATATTTATGTCCCATTAAAATTTCCCTACAAGATCCAAGCATAAAACTGAGCCTTCTCGAGCTTCTCACAGTGCAAAATAGGGTTTAGGAGGTGGTTGCCTTTTTAAAGATTATTCATAGAGAATAGAGTATTAATAAATTAAAATATTACATAATATTAAATTTTTTAAGCCTATATAAAATATAAAAACACCAATTATAACCATGCAATACCTCCATGGAGTTCTGAGCCTAGAAATATGGTCTCTCAGGCTAGTAACACTGTTTGTGAGACCAAGAGAGAGACTTTGGCCTAAGACCCCTCAAAGTATATTTTATTGTTGTAAGAGCCTCAAAAAAATATTCAATATTATATATCATTTTTATCAATTATATCTAATATTTATTGAACTTTTAAAAGGTGTATAAACCTAATTTTCATAATTTGAGGGTTTGTAGGCCATTAGACTAGTTTTGCCCTAATGACCTTCTTTAGAGTTTGTATTCATTATCCTATGAATTAAATCTTTGTGAAAAATATATTTATGAAAATTAATAACCTTATTTATCATCATAAAACCAATCTCAATGCAAATTTGAATGTTTTCTTTATAATTTGAGTGTAGATCTGAAAACACTCCATTAGTCTTATAGATGATTATAGACTGTATGACTGTAAGCTTGGGGATGAATTATATTTTAATTAAAATTTTGGTGACTTTAATTTATATTATAATTTTTTTATTATATTTATTTTATTATATAAAACTTTCTAATTTTCTTCCATCCATCACCAGTAGGCATCTTTCCCATGTTTTACTTGGCAGGCCTATAGGTTTACATTAGACCTCCTTAACTATGATCTACTAAAATGGAGTTATATGAAACCAATAAAACCTTAATAAGTTTAATATAATTTTATAAACCTTTATACATTTTTTTTTAATAAACTCATAAAACCTTTCAATCCCTCAAACACCAACACAACATGCTTCTTTTACTCTTTGTCTACTAACAGGCATATGGGTATGTGTTAGGATTAAAACCTATGGAGCTTAAAAGTGGGTATTAAATTAAATTTTAATCATTAATATACCATAAAAAAATCTTATGATTACCTTATCAGGGATCCCATAACTCTTTTTTTTTCAAACATCATCTTCCAATACAAGGTCCTATTGTATTTTCTTGAAATTGGAGGCCTACAAGTTTATAGACCTATAAGTCTAAATTTTATCATTTTGAGCCCCTTTACAATGAATTATTTGGTAATATTTACCATTAAGTCACTTTTAAACAATATATTAAAAATATTAATGTCATTTTATACTCTTATACTTCTGAGACAATGCAAGTTTTGTCTCTTGAGTTCATTCTTGTACAAGTAGATTTTTACATAGTCTTCAGCTTGAGATCATTGTGGGTTTACTTGGAGAATTTAGTGTTGAGGTGAACAATATTGTTGTATTTATTTTATATTTATTATATCATTATAATTAATATGAAAAAAAACATATCATTGGTTTATTTGAGACTTACAACTCATTTCCATGTTGACCCCCATACCTGTAGACTATACACAATCCCTAGATATGCATGAGAACATGATATCTCTTTGACTTTTGGATCTAAAATATGATTTTTTGAGGTTTAATTTATATTAAAGAGGCCAATAATGCTACAATAGTCTACCTATAATTACTTTCATGCATTGGATGCTTTCACACACTAAGATTCTTCTTGCAATCTGTTGAAGTCTACAACTTAGTTCAAATCTAGCATTCCTTTACTATTTTAGCCTACTTGGTGCTTAAAAAATAATTGAGGAGGATTTTAATAATATTTATGTGGGGATATTGGTATTTCAAGATCACATGGGTTGATAAGATAAAACAAACAAAAACATAGCCTGTAAGCTCTCTCTTTTACCTGTAACTTACCATAAATGGAGATTTCTTGCCTCCTTGAGCTCACACATGCCAAGTGAAACTTGAAAGATAATATGGAATGATAGCATAGACCCCATAAATACTATACACTTGAATTAATTCTTCCAATGATCTTAAATCTACCATTTCAATGGTAAGACTGAGCTAATGGGATTTTTGTAGGTTTTTAGACCACCCTACCTTCTTAGCATTTGTTCATAAAACCTAGCCCATGGAACTCTTGACTAATGCACGGAAAATCAAGTTCATTAGGCCAAAATATTTATCCAAGATATTTTTACCTAACCTTATATTTATTTTATGGATTGAGCACTTGAAAATGGTCATTGTGAGCTTGTTAAGAGCTCGATGGGAGAATGAAAGACAAACTTGTACATTATCTTTCAATGGAAAATAGCTACAAGAAGACCTCATAAAACATGTTTTATTCATAATTATGACCATTTTTCCTACTTGAGATGATGGATGTGATTAATCAAACAATCATGAAGCTCTCCCTTAACCTGTAAAAAAGTGTGATAATGCGCTAAAGCATTTCTCATCTCTTTTCCCCTACAATTTCTTCATACTATCTTTTTTGGATATTATAAATGAAGAGTGGGAAGTTAAAAGAGCATAAAAACATTAGAAAATGAGTTTAAAAACACTTTGGGCAAGGTGTACATCCAAGTACACATGATATGACATCACATAACCTTTAAATGACTTAAAAGACCTCTTTCACCTTCTTGACCATTGACAATGAAGACTTGTACTTTAGATAGTTAGAAATGAGCATAAGACACTAAACTTGTATTGCCTTAATTTATCCAAAAATAAATTATAAAATTATATAAAAAAAATGGATACCATCCTAAAAGACTATATGGATATCAACAAAAATAAAATGACCTAACTAGCAATTTTTTTATTAGATGCACCTATGGTAGCAAAAATTGGCTAACACATATTATATAGTGTCACTCAAAATTCATAAGAGAGTTAAAAATAAATAAATGTGGAAGGAAAATCTATCCCAATTAAACATGTAAGAGAATCAATAAAATCATAACTCCAAATAGATTAAAAAAATATATTCTTGTTTCATATTTTGAAATTAATTCACATGAAATTGTAATTAAGCACAAGAATTTAATAGAGAACAATTTATTTCTAAAAATTGCATTTGAAAGAGATAAATACATTAAAAAAATTCAATTTACAAAATAAATAATAAATCCAACACAATTCCCTCTATTCAAAAAACATTTCAAAACTAATTGAACAATATCAAGTTTGAATAATGTTATGACCAACATGTCCCATTTTCAATTTTTCAAATGAGGACCCTCTTTGAGTTTAACTTCCATGTTCAGGTTTGGTTTTATAATGAATCAATCAAAATCTAAAATAAAAGTCATTATTTTGTGTCTAAGTCTCTTTTTGATTATGAGGTCTTGATTTGATCCTAAGTTGGCAAAGTTTTTCTACAATTACTCTAATAATCCGACTGATTCTCGAATCTAAAGGGACTAAATGAACATGTATATTGAAGTTATTAAAATCATCTATTTGGATTTCATTACTATAAATTTCATATTTAGATTATAGTTTTATGAAATAGCCAAGTTAACTTGTTATTTTCTCAAGCTTATTTTGTTCTTTGTAGGAGTGTTCTGACCCCACAAGGCCACCTTACTAGAATTTACTTGATCTAGCTCAAAAAGTTTCCAATGTGGTATGAATTAATTTCATACTTAGTCACTTTGTAAAAAATTTATTTAATAGACTATCATCACACATCTCTCTTTCACTTACAGAAACCATAAAATATAAGAGTGATAATGAATTTAAATTCTAACAGTTAAGTCCCTGAGTCCTAATTCTAACCATTAGGCCCCAAGATCTAGGATCATTCCACGTGTTGACACTCAACTTCCCCAAAAAGGATATTCTAAAATAAATAATTATTTTCTTTGGAGATACCCTAGATTCATAGATTTGGATGTGTATCTTCATCTCATTTCTCCATGGATTATGAATCAAAAGGTTCTAATTTCAAGTTCCCTAAGAACACAAGCAACAAGAATTGTGCCATATGTATTCATCCAACTCACTTATTTCAAATTAAAAGGCTAAGGTAGGGACCCTGTGAATGTCCAAATTAATGAGATCATTCCATGTGTCTCCATCTCATTCTTCTAGAGAAAAATAATGAAATAGCTAAACCCCAAGAATACATATAAATGTGATCATGCCACATGGCATTATACCACTCATCCATGACTAATAAGAATAGTCAAAGGTCTGAATATTGAATATCCCCTACATAAATTATATCATGCCACATGACATGATCTCATTCATCTAGACTCTACAAGTAGAGGCCCAAGTCCTAAGGTTCCCTAATCAATTGGATAAATGATATAATGCCATGTGGCATGAACTCACTTATCCATAAAAAAATAAAAAATGCATACTACAAAGGCTGGTGATCATCCATAAAAATAATGTTCATCCACATGGTAACATCCCACTCACTCAGAGCTCATAGACAAAGATACACATTTTGAGGTAGGTGACCCTCTAGATGAATGATATCATGCCATGTGGCATGATCATGTTTACCTACATTTTTTAGGAAGGCAAATGGATAGTCCCACAGTCAAGGATCAAATATCCTCTAGATAAATGAGATTATGCCACATGGCACAATCCTACTCACCCAAGCCCTATAGGTAGAAGCATAAGTCATAAGGTTCCCCAGGCACCCAGATAAGTGAGGGTTATCCACATGACATCATATCACTATATCAAAACCTAAAAATAAAATAAAGGATTATATAGAGCTTGTGAGTGCCTAGATCAATATGAATGAGCCACATGTCAACATCTCACTAAACCATAACTAAAAGTACTAAAATTACATACATCAAATCTCAACAACCAAGAGGACTAGTAGAATTAGGACACATGTTTGTATTTCATTAAACTAAGGTTGAAAGGTGAAGTACAAAAAAATTAATTTTTGGGTGCACATAAATTATACTTGTGACAAAGCATATCACTGATAATGTGACTAAGAGGCCAAATTCAATAAGATTATGCCACATGTAGGCATATCACTCATTATCTACTAAAGGGTGCCTAGGATGATAAATGTTGAGTTAAAACCCAATAGAAGACTAAGAATGTGCCAAGTTTTAATCTTCAAATAAAGGAGACATGAAACATGCTAGAGTCAAGGTAAAGTCAAGACGTAAGGATGGGGTCCACATGTCCTGATTGATTCAAAAATGGATAAGTGTAAAACTTATAAGGAATTCAACTGGGACACTTGTTTCAAATTCAATTCATAATGAAAAGATAAAAATGTGGACCCTAAATCATTATGTCTAAGCACTTATCTTTTTAAAAAAAGACTATGCTTCAAATATATTGATGAAGAGCCATGTGGCCATCCCCTTGACCATTCATAGTGATATATAAGTAGAAAATGGTGTGTGCCCCTCACACTAAGTATGCATAATAGCTCCAAAAGAGATAATTATTCGTGAGTATTTTTTCAAATTTCACAAGTTTTACCTTGTTGATTGATCATTGGCAACCCAATAAAGCTTGCTAGAATTGTTAGGATGCAGTTCACATTAAATCTCTCCTAAAGTCTCCTTAGTGGGTTATGGAATTATATTTCATATTATCTATTATATAATGAGGAATATTCTAACATAAATTTTTTATACCATTTCAATCCATGATTTCCTAGGGCTGGATATAATTCCTCTTCAAGGTACAACCCATCTCTCCCTTCTGTATATACTGCTACCTACTATGTTAGAAGGGTTGAATTTAGTTACCAACAAACATTGTTGGAATAATGTAAAATTGATTTTTAGTGTAAATGCATTTGGTTTATTTGAAGGACCATTTTATTTTTCATTAATGGTTTAATATGAATACTATAGGATAGGATTAGATAAAGTTAAAAACTCGTAGAAGGGTATACGTGTAGGCATCAGGTAAAGATATATTTAAGTTTCAAATTCAAAAGGGCAAAACACTGTTTCCCTCTTTCCATCATCCACCTTGGAAGCTCAGAAAAATTTTCAAGTTTTTTATTAGTCTATATAGGGAGAGAAGGTGGGGATCCAAGACTTTGAGTGGATGAAGAGGGTCTCATAACCTTTACATATTGAGCATTAGTTTTTAGATTCATAGCCCATTATTTATGAACATGGCTAAGGAACTGGTAGTTAAATTTATCTTCTTCATTTGTGTAGGGGTAAACATTGGAATGGTTTCAATATATTTTAGGATTTTTTGATGAAACTAATGATTTTACATGTCTTATAAAATCCTTTAATGTCTTACCATTATAATATCCACCCCTTTTTCATAAGTTCTAGGTTTTAGGAGCAAAAAAATCTCCATGATGTCACATTTTTAGGTTACGTGGAAATGTTCTTCATGTTGCAAAGCCTTTGGTCTATGAAAATGGAAGTGTTCGGTGGTTTTAAGTGATGGTGATTTCCTTAGATTTTGATAAAAGTATTCAATATCTTCCCTAAGAACTTATTTTAGTCATCAGGCCAAAGGAATATTTCAAGTTATATTCTAAGGTGACTATCATGTATGCATTATGTGATCTCTTTGTAAGTGGAATAAGGTGTCAGTATAGTTGCTGTGGAAAATTGTCAAGATAAGTTAAAACATGTATGGGATTCATATTATGGTCATTATTTTAATTTTTAACCTCATACACCTCATTTACTCTTACCCTCAAAACCCATACTCATCCTTAAATTCTTGAGAGACAAACCCACGTTTAGGCACCCACAGGCCTATTAAGGCAAACCAAACAAATGGAGTGTTGATGTTAGAATGGGATGTATACATTGTGTATCCTCAAGGAGAGCCATAAGGTCATATGAAGAAGCTTAAAAAGTGACAACAAGGTCAAAAAAGGATCAACACATCAACCACCCCAAGATGAGAGCTCGATCAAGGTTTTCATGCACATAAGACTGTGAATGTAGTGTAGGGGAAACATTAAGGGTATGATGAGGATAAAGATGTTTATAAGGTCAAAGGATAAATGATAATTCATAAAAATTTGGTTGAATTCAATAAAATAATGAAACACCAACCCACTTATCACCTTCCCACTCATAGCCCAAGAAACTTAAAGTTGCATCTACAGGCTTGACTATGGCACAAGGGCAAATTAACCGAAGGACCCCATTCTAAGGTGTCTTAAAATTTAGGAAGGGTAATATTATTAAAAAATTAATAATTATTATGTGAACATTAAAAAATAGGAAGAATATCTTCATGAAGGAAAATATTATCACCCACACCTACTCAGTCAAGATGCAAGATTGCCACCTACAGGTATGGTTTTTAGTGAGAAGGTGAAAGTGTCTTGCACCCTACATATAAATAATTGATGAATAAGTAAAATAGGGATTATTATTTATTTTATAAAGGATATCAATTCCTTCATTTGGTTATTTTTTCCTTTGATACATAAAGAAGCCTTGACAAACCAGGCAGGCCTAGTTGATTACCTACATTCAAGTAGGCAGGCAAAGTAAAGTAGATATGAGTAACCATACATCAAGATGAGGTGTAGAAGTGAGAAAAAAGTATCTGAAATATTTAATAAAATCCATAAATTCCTTATCTATTATTTTATTCCATTAAGGCAATAAAAGGCCTATATGGCCCAATTAGGCTTAGTTAAGCCGAAACAAACAATTATAGCCAAGGTCAAAAGAAGGAGAGTTAAAGTGTGGAACCCTTCAGGGAGGTGAAGAATAAATGTGAAAATAAGGTCTCTCACATAATTTATAAATAACCATAGTATTTCTCATTTGGATGGTTTAACCCTTTGAGATAGGAAGAGCCCAATGGCCTAAATAGGCATATTAGGCTTGAATAGGTCTAAACAGGCCTGCACATATGAATTGAATACATATATAGGTTTGGAGTATATTGGATGGTTATAAAAAATTTAGAAGGAAGTGAAAATTCATAAAAAGGGTTTATATAATGGTGATAACCTCAATATTGAGAAAAGAAGGCATTAAACCAAGCATCAAGGCTGCATAGGCCTAATTACCCATAAACCATGATCAAGAGCATGCGGAGTATACAAAGAATAGACTTGAGGGGAATCCAGTCCAAAGAGTGTTTTTAGACCATGAAAACATGTCATATAATTTTCCAAGATGATCAAAATTGTGGAAGGAGAGATGAGACTACCAAGGTCTCTAGCACAACTGATCAAACACTCATGCATGAAAAGTGATGAGAACTTAAGGTAGAACTACAAGACAAGGGCACATAGATGGTGGTTTGGGAAGATGAATGCAAGTACATAGGGTGGAAACATAGGGAGAAAGTTTTTATGATGACATTGGATACACCAATTCACCTACAAGAGCCCTAAAATTTAGACTAGGCCTACAAGGCCTAAAGCCATCTTTAGGCCTCAAGACCCCATGTTCATCTTGGTGACATAGCCAAATCCTCAATCAGAATTAAGGCCATGATCAAGTGTGTAATGATGTTTTAGACCCTGAGAAGAATCTTTGTGATAGAGGAATAAAATAAAGTGTCAAATTTGGTCTTAACACCTCACTCGAACTATACTACCCTAGTTTGCCATGTCATGTCACCAACTCAAATGATCATATCTTACCAAGAAATATGAATCAAACCTAGTTTTCTTAGACAAATTTTGGTACCCATATGCACTCAATATCTATGGGGTAAATAGTTGGATTATGAAGCCCATATCTATGAATAGTCATTAACACTATAAACAACACATAATTCCTAGAAAAGAGCTTGAGGTCTTCCAACATTCACTCACATCTCACCATACAAGTTACATGGGACCATGAGATCTTTAGGATTTTTGAAGGGGTTTATGGGATAGAGGTCCATGTCAAAAAAGTTTTGGATTAGATGCCCATACTTTATGAACCATAATTAAGATAGTAGGCCACTAAAACCTCATATAAACCCTTGTATAGATGTGATTGGAGAAAACCTAAAGATGATGCAATCAATTTCCTTAAATGGATCCTAAAAACCCTTGAACCACATGGACTCTAAAGATGTCATGTTCATGGCACTGGTTTGTATGGAAAGCTATATGGACCACCAAAAACTATATTTTTTACAAGGTTTGGTGTTATTTTTAAGGAAAAAAGTTAATGAAAAGATATAGATCAATTGGGAAGGTAGAATGAGATATATTATATATTTTTGAATCATAAAATTCTCACATTTATCCTTGTAAAGGCTTCTAAAAGTTTATACCAAATGGCTAGTATGCAGTGCTAGTGGGAGGTGGCCTAATCACCTGAGTCAAGTTGAATTACAAGTTTAAACTATTGTAAGGGCCTCAATCATGGTGTAGAAAATTTTTATAGACATGTAGAATGTTTATTAACCTATTATTAATCTTATATTCAAGTCCCATGGCTGACCAAATTGGTAGCACTAAGAGACTAGGCCTAGCTACCTAGTAGGCTTAATTGATCAATAAAATAAGATGCATAGTAATATAGAGGGTTGTTGGAGGAGTAAATTTAGGGTTATTAAACTTTTATAAAACCTCATAAAGGAAATTAGACACACTTATCATGGTCATCATGGAGGATGGAGCAATTTTATTGAGCCTAGTCAACATGTAAGGAGAATTGTGGGCTGATTAATGACTCATAGAGGTTAATTAGAGCATAATGCATATTTTTAAATGATAAAGGGAATATATTATTGACCATATTTGTATTATCATACCTTAGATGAGGTTATATGGGACTTAATTATCCTCTACCACTCCATTTCAACACCCAAATGCTCATTGAAGACCACTAACCATGAAGGCAACCCATGAAGGGATTTGGGGGGGATGTTGTAACTATTTTTTGAGTGGAATATGGTTGTTAATGACCTATAAATGTCACATCCACACCATATTTACCTCTCTTACCTTCTCATTATTCTCTATATTCAAGTTCCAAGGCCATTGTATCTATCCCTCAGCTAGGTATGAGGAAACTCTACCTAGATTTATATCTTGTAAACCTCTTAAACTAATATATGAATTATTTTAGCTTCTATATATTAGTATCTAGTGTGTTATATATATTTTTTATTTTCATAAGTGGTAGCTTCTCTCAATTTTTAGTTCCTTATCTCACCTATATGCTAGTAGGTTATTTTATGCAGATCATATGATGTGTTAAAGGTTGGTGACTATACTTGAAGTGTAATTTGGTTGGAAGTGCCTCAAGATAGAACTCTCATCCATCACCTCCAAGTTTTATCCATCTACCATAGCCTTCATGTGAATTACTTATGAATTTAAGTCTTTGGATATAATGTTTAGTCATGTATTATTCATTAGTGTTGTTAAGAGGTCAAATCGAGTGGATAATGTATATTAGTGCATCACCATATTTAGATTATATTTCCTTTTATGCATTTATCTCTCCCTTTTCACCCCAAAACATCAGTAGGTTTTAGTGATTTGAGCTCATTGGATGCACTAGGGAATTTATCCCCATAAACTAGAGGTTTAGCCCAACCATACATCACCCACAACATTGGGCTAATCCCATGTTACCCCAAACTTGGAGGTATGCCTTAACAACGTCCTCCTAGGTTATAATTTAGAGTATTAAAAGCTATAACATGCCCAATGGGATAAAGACACAAGAAATTAGAGTAGCTACTTATAGTACTTAGTCATCTTAGGTAGATTTAAACACTCTAATGATAGATTTGTAGTCAGATTTCATGATAGGAGGTGTTGCAAGGTATTCACTCAATGGTAAGAACATCTATTATTGATAGTTGAATTTTATCTTTAATGGTTTGATGATGTGTAATTATTGGATATGGAGGAGATGTATGTCTTGTAGTTTTTTAAGGCGTTACTATGAACCCTATCAACCCTAAACTCACCCATATCAAAAATGTGAGGGTTCACATTAGTCTTATGATCCTCCTTACTACCAAGAATATCACCCTTAATCTCCTTAAAAGTCATATCGACCTCCTTGGTAGCCCACCTATCCTCCTGATCAGTCATGGAAACATCATGATGTTCCTAGTTAACCTAACCATGTTCCAAACCAATCCATATCAAGCCTTAATCAAACTCTTTTGAGTTATGAAAATTACATGGTTGGGATTAATACATAGAGGGGTTATGGTCAAGAGGTCTGAATTCACCTAATTATGAGTATGAGAGTCTCATTACAAATAGTTAAGAATGAATGGGCACCTATCATGAGGGAAAATTAGTAAATACCAACTAGTGACATGTTAGATGTAGGTGGATTGATTTCAAGCGTAGAGGAGAGAATGGTAGTTCAAGATGACCAACAGATCTAGGGTAATTAGCCTCATGTACCCTCATCCATACCATATCATTCCTTTTGTGAGAAACCCATCCTTCCTTAAAGGATCCAAGCAAGTGAGTGTCAAAACCTTATAAGTTCCCCACAAGTTCCTCAAGCCTTTCATATTTATAAGTCCATCTAAGAAACAATGCAAAAGAGGGAAGAAGTGTGTGTTGATAGGGTTGAGTTTCATTGTTCAAATTAGACATTTTAGGGCCATTCCCTTTCTAATCAGCTTGAGGAGATCTCTGATCAGTTGAGACTTGACGTTGAAGCTCACCTAGATAGAGAGGTTGAACTGGAAAATCAACACCTATATCAGTCAATGGAAGCATAAAGAGTAATGAAATCCTAGTAAAAGATACCTTTATTTATTCCTCAAGCTACAAAACATGTTTCTAGTGTCAAAACCCCAACTTATATCCAAGTAGTGAAGTCTTGGGGAAAGGAATATGAGTCAAGCATGCACCAATATGTTGAAGTTAAAGGGAAATTTAAAACCATGAAATACCTATCCCTCCTTCCTCAAAAATCCAAAACTTTCCCATCATGGAGGTCCATTTAATAGAATATATAGAAGGAGAATGAGGTGTTGATTATCAAAAGTGATTAGTTTAGTGAGAACAATGAAGCATCCATGACACCACTAAATCTGACCTCTCTTTTAGGATCCTTTCAAGGATATTTGATACCACTCCTTGTGAAAGAGTTTTTCCTTTGGGAGACAAGTGAAGAAGATCCATCTGTACTAAAAAATTATGAAGGTGACTTAAGTGAGCTAGAATAAGAAATTACTATTGGGAGACCTCTTGGTAAGGAGAAATATGAATCAGCCTTCCATAATTCAAGAGATGGTGAAATTCAAGAAGATCAAGGTAAGAAAGATGATCCTCAAAAGGAATGCATACCCATTGGCTAGGAAGAGGATGACCTTGAATATTTCCTTGATGACATGGTAGCTACTATTTCCCATGATAGTCCTGAAGAATGTGAAAATGAAGCATCTATTCAACTTATAGCAGCTGTAAGACAAGGAGATACACTTCAAAAAAATTTAAATATTCCAAAAAAGGAATGTGTTGATGATGAAGTTTATAATTTCATTGAAGATGATAGACCCATTATTTATTTCTAAGATGAGTTTGTTAATGAACATGAGGTCCTAATAGTGGACGAGACATTAGAACATGATCATGATCACATACAATGCTAAGAGGATAATGAGGATCTATGGAAATAGTATTTAGAATTTTGTAGTGAGTTTGAGACTCTTCAAGACTCTATACCTTCTCTTGGATAGATTGAGAGTGTTATTGAAACTATCCTTCTCCCTAAAGAGAAAAATGTTAATCCTGAGGAATATAAATGAGAGGCACTTGATTAGCTTACAATAGATAGTCACCCATTTGAGGGTCATCTAGAGATCAAGTTGATTGATCTAGAGCTTGAAGGACTTTTTGAGCCTAGAGGAAAGCTTGAGAGTGAATTTACAGTAGTAGATGGAATCCTTGAAGGTGATCCTGATAGGATACTTCAAGAAGAAATCTTATTTACATCAGATCTTAATGAGTTAGTCGCTAACTAGAATGATATATTTCTAAATCCTAATGGCTCTTTACATGTGATCATGAGAAATCATAAGTAACATGAGGTATACTTTGAAACACTAAGTGACTATGTGTTCATATGCCATATATTTATAGTTTCCATTTCAATTGAGATCATCTCAAGTGAGCAGGAAAACATTAAGACTACTCTATCAAGCATCATATCCTTGAAGTAACTTGTATCACATCATGGCCTATCTCATAGAAGGAGACTCTACAAGAGCTTCCCATTTCATCCTAAAGGATAAAGAAGTCTTGTCCAGGTTCATTGTTTTAGTAGATTATATTTTTATATTTTTTAATAAGTGTGTCAACACAATTCTAGTGTGTGTTAACCTTTATTACTTGGTTTTCCTATCTTGTTGGTTCTTAGGTGTTAGCTATTATTTCTTTAGATGTTGTTTCTTTTGGGATGTTTCCTTTCAAGGTTATTCTTTAAATCCCTAAATAAGTTTACTAAGGTACTAATATAATTATCATTCCAAGTGAGGAGGTTATCTCAGTTGAGTCTTGTGCCTATCATGCATGGATAGTGGGTTCCCTTGACCAACAGGCTGGTCAACTCTTGTGAGTCACCAAAGATGTTGATAATTTGGCCTCCTAGGTCAAATTTCAACCCCTATAACAAAAAAATTTCCCATGACACCAATCCAAGCTTGTATATGGTGATATTCATGCATTATGGTGTCATATTTTTCCTATTTTGTAATCATTTTAGCATTGTTAGAAGTGTCATGGTATGTGATAGAGCCTAATTTTGAAATCATCATGTCATAGATGTTTTAGGTCTTTGGATGATGTGTCAAGTTGTCATGGTAGTCTTTGAGTGAGTGTATGAGTGTAAAAGTGATATTTTTATCATAATGAATGGTCTAAACATTTTTTGATATGGTTAAGGTTTCCTAGCATAAATTAAGGTAATTTAGAAACTTTAAGGCTTCCAATTCTTATGGTTTTAGGCCTATTTTAAGGCACTTCTTATTATAATAGCTTTGTCAACATGATATTGGTGTGTCCAAGCCTCTTTTTAATCATAACATGAGGTCTAGGATGTATCTAATGTCATTTTCTATGATATACCCATTCAAACTTATTTCAAACCCTCATAAAACATTCAAGTCATCAAACAACCCTTCAAACACCTCATATTAGTCAAGTTGTATTGAATTTTTTTGAAAAGGTGGTGTTTAAGTGTCACATTATATTAATAATTTCTCTTAAAAAGGTTTAATTACCATCAATTGTCATGATAAGGTGTCCATATGCATAAAAGAGTCCATTTTGGAGGTCAAACCCACTTCCCATTAATTGAATGGGCCCCACACATGGGGATAAAAGACCTTTCAGCTCCCCCATCCATAAAAAAGGTTTTTAAAATGTTTTTTGACCTTTATTTTACCTCATCTCACCCTTTAATGACATTTAAATAAACTAAATCATGACAAAATGTTGAAAATAAGCTATTTTGTAGGAGTTTCAGGTTTGTACAGACCTACACAGACAAATCAAGTTTACAGGAAGTAAAAAATTTTTAGAATGGAATTAGTGTAGGCATCAGATGAAGAGATACTTTATTTTCAAATTTTAAAGGACCAAAAATTATTTCCCTCTTTCCATCATCCTCCTTGGTAGCTTAGAAAAAAATTTAGGTTTTTGATCAGTTTGTATAGGGGAGAGAAGGTGGGGATCCAATAATTTGGGTAGAGGAAGAGGGTCTCATAAAATTTCCATCCTATGCATTAGTTTTTAGATTCATATCCCATGATTTATGAATAATGGATAAAAATTTGGTCAGTCAATGTTATCTTCTTCATCTGTGTAGGGGTAAATATTGGAAAAATTTCAATATATTTTTGTCCTATTTGATGAAACTAATGATTGTAAATGTCTTATACAATCCTTAAAGATCTTAAAATTACAATATCTACCCCTTTTCCACACATGTGAGGTTATATGATAAAATAAATATCCATGATGTCACATTTGTAGGTTACATGGTAATGTTCTTCATGTTTTAGAACCTTTCGAGTATGAAAATGGAAGTGTGTGGTGGTTTTAAGTGATGGTGAGTTCCTTGGATTCCACCTAAATTATGAATTATCTTTCATAATCACTTAGTTGAGTCATCATTCTAAAGGACTCCTTCAAGTTCTATTCTAAGGTGATTGTCATGTATGCATTATGTGATCTCTTTGTAAGTGGAACAAGGTGTGATTATAGTGGCCATGGAAAACCATCAATCCAAGTTATGTATGGGATTAATATTATGGTAATTATCTAAAATGTTACTCTCATACTCCTCATTTCCTCTTACCCTCAAAATGCATTCTCATAACCCAATAAATTTAAAGTTGCATCTACAGGCATGATTGTGATAAAAGGAAAAGTTGACCAAAGGAGCCCATTCTAGGTTGTCTTGAAATGTGTGAATGGAAAAAATATTAACAAATTCATAATAATTATTTTAAAATTACCAATTATTAATAATATATTCATTAAGGAAAAACTTATCACCCACACCTACTCGATCAAGATGCAAGAATCCCACCTACAAGTAGTGTCTTTAGTGAGAAGGTGAAAGTATATTGTACCTTGAATAAAATTAAATAATAAATGATTAAAACATGGTATTATTAATTTCATTATAAATTCTCTTAATTCCTTCATTAGGTTTTTTGGTTCTTTGAGACATCAAGGCCTTGAGAGACTAGGCAAACCTAGTTGATTACCTATAGTCAAGCAGGTAGGCAGAGTAAATAAGATATGTGTAACCATACATGAATATGAGGTGAAGATGTGAGAAAATATTATATAACATATTTATTGAATTCCCTCAATGCCTTATCTATTATTTTGATCCTTTGAGATAATAAAAGGCCTAGATGGCTTAATTAGGCTTAGTTAGGCCTAGACAGACAACTACAATCAAGGTCAAAATAAGGAGAGTTAAAGTTTGGAAACCTATAGGGAGGTGAATAATAAAGGTGAAAATAGGGTTTCTAAAATACTTTATAAATAACCTCAATATTTCCCATTGATATGGTTTATCCCTTTGAGATAGGAAGATCCCAATGGCCTGAACATGCCTATCAGGCCTGAATAGGTCTAAACAAGAATGTACATATGAATTGAAAACATATATAGGCTTAGAGGATATTATAGGGTTATAAACATATGATAAGGAAGTGAGAAGGCATAAAAATTGTTTCCATAATATTTATAACCTCAAGATTGAGAAAATAAGTCATTAAACCAAGCATTAGGGATGCATAAGCCTAATTACCCATAAACCTTGATCAAGAGCATGATGAGTATATAAAGAAAAAAATTGAGGATAATAGAGTACAAAGAGTGTTATAAAACCATTATAAAATTTCATATAAGTTTCCATCACCATTAAAATTTTGGAAGGAGAGATGAGACTAACAAGGTCTGTAGCACAACTGATCAAACACTTATGCATGAACAATGATGAGCACTCAAGGCATACCTACAAGACAAGGGTGCATATATGGTGGTTTGGGCAGATGAATACAATTTAATAGGGTGGAAAAATATGGATAAAGTTTTTATGGTGACATTAGAGACACCAATTCACCTATAAGATCCCTAAAACTTAGACTAGGATTGCAAGGCCTAAGTCCATCTTTAAGCCTAAAGACCCCATGTTCATCTTGGTGACATAGTTAAACCCTAAAGCATAATTAAGTCCATGAGAATTTTTTGTAATGATGTTTTAGACCCTAAAATAATTTTCAAGACATAATAATACAATAAAGTGTCAAATCTAGTTTTAACACCTCTCTCAAACTATACTACCCTAGTCTACCATGTCAAATCACCAACTCAAATGCTCATATTTAAAAAACTAGGATGAATCAAGACTATATATATTAGATGGATTTTTTGGCACCTATGCTATCAATATACATGGAGGAAAGACACGGATTAAGGAGCCCATCTCTTTGAATAATCATTAACACTATAACCTACATTGAATACCTATCAAGAAGCTTGAGGTCTACCAACTTTCACTCACATATCACCATACAATTTGCATGGGATGAGGATATATTTAATATTTTTTAAGGGGTATATGGGATAGAGATCCATGGAAAAAAATTTTGGATTTGAGGATTTTACTTTATGAACCATTATTAAGATGATAGGCCACTAAAAACTTGCATAAACCCTACTACATACTTGATGGGAGAAAAATTGAATATAATTAACTCAAATGCCTTGAATGGATCCTAAAAACCCTTTAAAACATGATCGACTCTAAAAAGGTCATGTTGATGGAACTGGTCTATATAGACAACTATATGAACCCCTATAAAATCTATTTTTTCAAGGTTTTAAGGTATTTTCAAGGATCATAGTTGATGAAAAGTTGTATATCAATTGTAAATGTAGAATGAAATATATTATATATTTTCAAATCATAAAATGCTCACATTTATACCTGAAAATGCTTCTATAAGTCTACACTAAATGGCAAGTTTGTAAGTGCCAGTGGGAGGTGGCCTAATCACCTGAGTCAGGTTGAATTACAAGTTTACACTATTGTAAATTCCTAATTCATGGTTTAAAACACTTGTATATACCTATAACATGTTTATTAACCTATTCTTAAGCTTTTAATCATGTCCCATGGTCAAAACCATAGTTATCAGTAAGAGACTAGGCCTAGCTGCCTAATAGGCCTACTTGATCAATAAAAGAAGATGCATATTGGCATAAATGGATGTTGGAGGAGTCAATTCAGGGTCATTACCCTTTTGTAACTACCTCATAAAGGCAATCAAACACACTTTTCATGGTCATAATGGAGGATGGAGAAATTTTCTTGAGCCCAGTTAACGTACAAGGAAAAGGGTGGGCTACTTAATGACTCATGGAGCCTAATTGGAGGATAATGCATATTTTTAACTACTAAAAGGAAGAGATTATTGAACATACTTAGGTGATCATTCCTTGGATGAGGTCAACTAATACTGAATTAGCCTCCACCACTCCATTTTAATGCCCAAAAAATTCATTGAAGACTATCAGCCATGAAGGCAACACATGGAGGGAGTTAGGGTGGCTATTGTAACTACTATTTGAATAGACTATGGTAATTAATTACCTATACATGTCACCTCCATGAAATATTTCCCTCTCTTACCTTCTCATTTTTATATATATTTAGGCTCTAAGGCCATTGTATTTATCCCTCAACTAGGTATGAGGAAACTCTATCTATATTTGTATCTTGTAAACCTCTTGAACTAATATATGGACTATTTTATCTTTTCCACATTATTATATATTGTGTTATAAATTTTTTTATTTACATAAGTGTTAGATTCTCTCCCTTTACATGTCCTTGTCTCACCTAGATTCTAGTAAGTTGTTTTATATAGGTCATATGATGTGTGAAAGGTTGGTGATTATACTTGAAGTGTAATCTAGTTGTAAGTGCCTCAATACAAACCTCTCATCCATCACCTCCAAGTTGTACCTATCTACCATAACCTTAATGTGAATTACTTATGCATAGAAGTCTTTGGAGATAGTGTTCAGTCATGTATTATTCATTAGCATTGTTAAGATCTCAAATAGAGTGGATAACATATATTGGTGCATCACCATATTTATATTACATTTCCTTTTATCCCTTTTTATATCCCTTTTCCCATAAAAAGTAAATAGGTTTTAGTTATTTGAGATCAATGGATGTAATAGGGGATCTAGCCCCATAAAATAGAGGTTTATTCTAGTCATAGGTCACCCACAGCCTTGGGTTAATCCCATGTTAAGCCAAACTTGGAGTTAGGCCTCAAAAACCTCCTCCTAGGGTAAATTTTGGAGTGTTAATAGTAAGTTAGTGAGAAAATTAGTAGTAGACCTCTGGTGGTAGTGTTACATCTCTTAAAGATATATTCCAAGTAAGATATCTAATTGAGCCCCATACCTATAGTTTGTGCCCTAGATTACCTCGACAACAATCCTAAAATGATAAGACATAATTACCAAAATTATTCCTTGATATCTATTAATTCATCTTATTTAATAGGTACAATTGGGAAGGAAATCTTGGACTAAACAATAATTGATGCTAGAATGGCATCCATTGAGCTAAGGATTATTACCCATCCTTTACACTTTCTTAGATTATTTTATGATTAAACACACAATAATAACTATCACTAGAATGAGGGACTCCTTTCTCATTGTCTCATAACAATTTAAGCTACTAACCTACCTAAGAGAAACTTGGAGACTCTTGTGCAAAATACTAGTTCTTGAGTTAGTTCTTGGATGAATAAGAATATCCCAACTATAATTTCATATGAGAACTAGAAATGATAGAGGGAGACCAAGACTGATGGTTTCACCTATTAGCTCAACCTCTATTTTCCCTAATAGACCTTCAATTATGGTTTCACACATGGCATGGTTGGTTGGGTCTACTATTGACATTCATTAAGTTATACATGATTTAACCAGGAACCTATAAAGGTACCTCCCAAGATTCACACTAGGTGTGGGGTGTACCATTGAGGAACATGTAATCTCATATAAAATTACTCTCAAGCTTCTAAATCTTAAACATGAGGATGTTTCCTATAGGTGTTTCCCATTCAATCTAGTAGATGTGGCATATGATTGGTTCTTGAACTTGACTAAGATCTCTATCACAAGTTAGGACCAATTCAACACCACATTCCTCATCTAGTTTGGGTTGGTCATCGTCCCAAGTGTGTTATAACAAAAAATTTCTTGTATTAAAATCAAACCCAATGATCCCATAATAAATTTCAATTATAGGTTCCAAAAGATGTATAGCCTAATCATGGTGTTGTATTTATCATATGCCCAATTAGTCCTTGAAAGGTATAAGAATGCACTAGATCCTTGGACAATTATGTTTTTTGTTAGAAATATGTTAGTGGTAGACTTACCTCTATCTTATGTTGAGGAAATAAATGTAGATATAAAACTAAATCCTCAAGGTCTATTGGCATCATCCACCTTGAGTTTTCTCCCAAATATGCCTTCTTTGAACCCCTATTTTTGACTAACAAAATATACCCATACCATAACCTATGCCAATGATAAACTAACTTCTTCTTAGACATATTTATCTTATTTATCCCCTAGGCTTAATTATCCTAATCAATAATGAATCAGTGCCCCAATATCACAATCAAACACTAAACTCCTATTGAGGGTCAAAGGATTGAGGGTGTTTGGAGATTCTAAACTTGTATTAAAATAATTCAAGAGAAAATTATAATGTAGACTATATTATTTAAGAAAGTAAAAATATAGGGAATGGGATTTGATATAAATTTTCAACTCTTATAATGCCATCCCCATTCTTAGAGAATAAAATCAGGTGGTTGATTCATTAAAAACTATTGCTCCATGCCTAACACCCCTAAATGATTTAGGGCTATAAAAAAATTTATTGGAGCTCATTGCATGTTATTAAATACCAGATAATGTGAATAACTTCCATATCTTTGAATATGACCACCATATTTTATATTCCTTAAACAATTCAATGGTATTTGAGACACAAGTTAAAGATGAGGTGTAAAGAGATGACCCTTATAACCTATAATGTGACCAAGATGACATTGTTAACTTGAAATAAAATATATTTCCAAGAGGTATGATCTCCCTTAAGAGAGTGTTTGACCTTGACAAACCTACACATTCTCCTAAGAAGCCAATATGTTTAGAAAAAAAATATAGAACAATTAATCTAGGATCATTAGACCATCCCCAAGATGTTCATATTGGTTTGAATTAAACTCATGTTGAATTTGGACAACTCAAAAAGTTGATGCTACAATACTAATACATTATTGATTGGTCCTATAGAGGCCTTAAGCTATCCAACCCAAAGATAATAACCCATATGAGCCCACTCAAGTAGAACCAAGATCCCTTTAGACAAAGGTAGTTACCCATGAACCCAATCCTATAACCACTTATTCACAAAGAGGTCCACAAATTCCTCTTTACTGGGATTGTCTTCCTAATTCATCACTCTAACTGGGTAGTTAAATTAGTTCTAGTCCATAAAATAATGGGCAGATTTGACTGTGTGGATTTTATAAATCTAAACCAAGCTTATAATAAAGATAACTATCCTTTTCCTTCCTTAGATGAGGTGATATAGATGGTAAGTGGATCACAAATAATGTCTTTCTTGGATAGATTATTTAGATATATTAGGTTCTAGTAAACCCATATGATTGAGCCAAATCTACTTTTAAATCCAAATGAGGCACCTTCATCTACAAATGAATATCATTTTTCCTTATTAACATAGGATCCATCTTTCAAAGAGTTATGGACTTTAATCTCAAGGGTTTAAGAGATAAATGCATTGTTATATACATGGTTTATTTGACTATTTTTTTGAAACATAAGTCTGATCATATTCTCCATATTCAAAAGACATTTGAAAGGTGCAAAATGTACGGTATCTCTCTTAACCCAAAGAAAAGAATATTTTTTGTTACCTAAGGTAATCTTATCAGTCACATCATGAAGAATTAATGTATTTATATTAAACTTGAGGGTGCCAAGGTGATTCATAATATATCTTTACCTAAAAGTAAAAAGGAATTAAAGTCATTCTCTAGTAATATTAATTTTGTACACAAATTCATATATGGTTTTGTTGAAAATGTCAAATCTTTAAATGAAATGTTGAAATAGATAGAAAAGGTGGATTAGAATCCTAAAAATATGAAATCCTTCCAAGAAATTAATAATCCATCATTTAGGCATCGATCTTAATTAACCTATACTACATGAAGGACTTCTATCTCTATTCCTTCACATCAAAAAAAAACATAGCTGTAGTGCTCACCCAAAATCTAAACAAAGATGACACCCTAATGTCTTTCATGAGCACAAAATTGAAGGATGAAGATTTTAAATATTCAACCTTAGAAAATCATGAATATGCACTAGTTAAGGCTTTGAATAAATTGAAACACTACATTCTTAAAAACAAGGTGCACATCATAATCTCATACTTAACAATGAAGTTGATGCTGGGGTAAAATTAACTAAAAGAATGCAGAGATCAATAAATGGTTAATCTTCAAGAGTACAACCTTGAGATCAAACTTGTCAAGCTAGTTTTAGGAAAATTTATTACTCATTTGATCACTAAAATTGACCCAAGGATTACAATGGTGTAATTGGACCAGTTAGAAATGGTACATCAAGAGAGGTATGATCTAATTTTCCACTACCTTCTTTATAGAAATCCTTTTCCATTGCTCAATCAGATTTATAAAAGATATCATAGGATGAATGAAACCCACTACATGATGAATATTTAAATTTATCTATAAAAATTACTATGAAGACATCTATCTCATATGTCTATTCAAAGAAGCTAAGAAAATCATGACTAACTTCCATGAGAAACTAGGTAGTGGCCATTCGATAGGGACTACAAAGTGTGCACAAAATTATACGATCTAAGTAGTGGTAACCCACTATATTAAGGGATGTCCATGCCTATGTATATTTATTCCATTAGTGCTATAACTTTACTAAGAATAAAGTTCACATTTTAATGGCTTTGTATCCTATGATAGAAGAGTGTCCTTTTGCTCAATGGGGACTTGACTTCATTAGAGTCATCAATGTGAACTCATAAATTGGCCATAAATTCATACTTACAATGATTGATTACTAAAAAATATGGATAGAGGTAGTGGCGATGAATAATAACACAACCAAGGAAGTCATCAAGTTGATTGAGGAAAACATAACGATATCATTTGGTACCCTAGCCTCACTTGTCTCTCATAATAGGTTTATATTTTAGTCATCTAAAATCACTAAATGGATTATGAAAATGGGATTACCTTGGGGTTATCATCTAAACACTTATCATAAGGGAATGGTTTGGCTAAGTTGACCAAAAATAACCTTATCAATGCCATCAAGAAATTTACAAAAAAGAAGCCTAAAAACTGGCATTCACTATTAAAATATGATATTTGGGATAACCATCATAGATATAAATTATTCCTCAAAATTTCTCATTTTATACTAGTATATGGGTTGGATCCCATATTCATAATGACCCATAAGTTTCCAACCCAAAATTTTATGCAAGGGTACATGAAAGATACTAAAAAAACAAACTCAAGGATAGTGTACATTGCCCAATTGGAGGATGCAAGAGAAGAAGATTTACATAACTTCAGTAGACATTAAGTGGCAGTAAAAATATGGTTCAATAAGAGGTCAAAGTTAAAGTCATTTTGAATATCATACTAGTTCTTGTTATGGGATAAATCACATGAGAATAAAGGGCAACCCTCTAAACTCGATCCACTCTAGATTGGCTCATACCAGATCTATGAGTTGTTAGGGAAGAATGCATTGTGATTAAAATACATTCAAGGGAATGCCCTCATATTATCTATTAATGGATAGTTCATAAATAATTACTTTTAAGTTATTCCTTCTAATGCAATTTTAGAATAGCCTTGGGGACTAAGGTTAGTGATGTAAATATTAGATTAGAGTTTGCTATTTTGATTTAGTTGTGTGTTTACTTCTATTTTTCTATGATTTATGCTTTCTTATTCATTATGTGTTATTTTAGTGTGCATTAATTTTCCTTGAGGTTTACGCCTTATTTTCCATTACAAAACTTATAGTGTTTTCACCTTGTTCCCATGATTTAGATTTGGAATTAGCTAAGCCAATTTTGATAAGATAGAGTTCAATCCAAATCTTGGTCCCCATGCTCCCAAGTTTGATCACCTCAAAGATGACAAGGCACTATAAACTTAGTCCCATAATTGGAAAGTGAAAATTGAGACCCCATTATTAAATAATGTGATAAACAAAGGAAATTTTATTGAGACACTAAAAAGTTTAGGGTTCACTGATTCATAACTGAGTAAGTGAATTGAGAAATGTCCTTTTTTATAAATTTCATCACAACACTAAAAGAAACATATCAATCATAACCAAATAACTAAGCAAGTGAAGGACCTTCTTGGTGAAAATATATCATTGAACCATTTATACACCTTAGCTATATTGGTCCCCAACCTTCCTTGATTGTGAAAAAAAATAAACATCAAAATGAAAATAAGCCTAAATCTCATGAAAATACAAAGTTATTATTAAGAAAGGGTGATTTGGGGAACCTCCATCATAAGCTTTCTAGATGATCTAGCAATGGAGAAAGCCCTTTAGTGGGACCAAAGACATCTCTTCCTAGGATATAAACACCTAGTCAACAATAGATCAATGCCCAAGCCTTCCTCTCTTTATCCAAATTATGTAAATAAATTACCTTTTAGGAATATCCAAGTACCTAAGATATGTTTGAGTTTTCCTAGTGGATTTAATATTCAACAATATCACTCTTTGCACAAAATTATCCTTTGAAGGAAATGGGACCTAGTATGTTATTTGTTGAACTATAATTTATTACGCTCTTTCCTCTAAGTTCATCTAAAGGGATATTTATTTACATATATCATTGTTCAATAATGGAAGTTTGTAGTCTAGTTCTTAGACATTAAGGTAGTGTTTTCCCCATAGTATCCACCATTTATTGTGACCAACATGCCCCATTTTCAAATTTTCAAATGAGGACCCTCTTTGATCTTAACTTCCATGTTCAGTTTTGGTTATGGAATAAATTAATCCAAGTCTAAACTAAAATTCATTATTTTGGGTATGAGTCTATTTTTTAGTATGAGGTCTTGATATAGTCTTAATTTGGTTGACTTTTCCCATAGGTGCTCTAATAATCTAATCGATGCCTAAATATAAATGCCCTAAATGGACATATCTATTGAATTTATTTCATTAATATATGTGTTTTTCATTACTATGATGTTCATATTTAGATTTTATTTTTCATGACTAACTGAGCTAACTTGTTATTTTCCCAATTTTGTTTTATTCTCTGAAGGATTATTCTAACCCCACATGGTCACCTTACCAAAACTTACTTATTCCACCTTAGAATTTTTTGTTGTAGTATGAAGGACTTTCATACTTTGTTACTTTGTCAAACTTTCCTTGTACAGACTGTCACCGCATGTTTCTCTTTCATGTATAGAAAGAATAAAATTTAATATCAAAAATGAATTCAAATTCCAATGGCTAACTCCCTGAGTTTAAATTCCAATTATTAGGTCCTGAGCTTTAGGATCATTTCACATGTTAGTACCCATATTCATGATGAAGGATGTTCTAAAATAATTAATTATTTTCTTCGGTGAGCCCCCAAATTGTTAGGATTGGGATGCATGTCTTCATTTCACTTATCCATGGTATATTAATTAAAAAATTTCAAATTCCAAGTTCCTAAATCACATGAGCAATTAGGATTACACCATGTGTATTCATTATAGATAATCACATTTTTTTATTGAAAAGGTTGAGGCAATGACCCCATAAATATTTAGATTAACAAGATCATTACACATGTCTCTATCTCATTATTTAAGATTAAAATAGTCAAATGGCATATCCCCACACACACACACACACATAAATGATATCATGCCACATGGTAGATCCTACTCATCCATAAAAAATAAGAGTAAGCACACAATCCAAATGCTATAGAACATTTAGACAAATGAGGGTCATTCACATGGTATCGTCCCACTCACATATAGCCTATAGATAGAGATACACATTTTGAGGTAGGATACCCTTTAAATGAACAAGATGGTACCATGTGGAATGATTCCATTATACCTACATATTTTTATGGATGCCAATAAATAGTCCCAAAATCAAATATCTAAGACCCTTTGAATAAATTAGATCATTCCATATGGCATGATCCTGCTCACCTAGAGCTTGCAAGTAGAAGCATAAGTCCTGAGGTTCCTTGAGCACCTAGAAAAATGAGGGACATCCACTTAGTAGCATCTCTCTAACTCACAACCTAAAAATAAAATAAATGATTATATGGATATTATGAGTTCTTGGATCAATAATATTTATCAATGCATTGACATCTCATTTCACTATTTCCAAAAGTCCCAAAGGCACATACATCAAATCTTAGCAACCAAAAAGACTAGTGAAATTAGGCCACATGTTTATATTTCATTAAAACATGGTTGAAAGTCCATATACAAATAAATAAAGGCATGTGTGAATGAAAATTAGACATGTGGAAAAGTATATTACTAAATGAATCCATTAAGAGGACAAAATTAATAGGACTACACCACATGTAGGCATGTCACTTGCTCACTACTAAAGATGCTAAGTGTCGAGCTCAAACCTAGTGAAAGAGTGAGGACGTGTTAAGTGTCAAGTTTTAAATAAATTGGACATGAGACAAGGCAAATTCAAGGTGAAAATATAGGGTCCATAAGTCTTGAATAAGCAAAAAATGGATAAGTGTCAAAATCCTAAGGAATTTGACAAGGGCACTTGTTTCAATTTTGGTGCATAAGTAAAATAGAAGAAGGTGGACCACAAAAAATTATGGATAAACATTTTTTTATAAGGACTACATTTTAAAAGATATTGATGAAGCACTATGTGGCCATCCCCTCATCCATTGATTGTGCCACATAAGCATAAAAGGGCATGTGATCCCAACACTACATGTGCATATAAGCTCCAACAAATATGCTTCTCTAAGAGTCTTTTGATGACTTTCATAATTTTGGCCTCATTTAATGATCATTGGTATCCCAATAAATCCTATCAAGAACTATTAGAATGTAATCCATGTCAAACCTCTCCTAAAGTCTCCTTAGTGGTCTATGGAATTATATTTTGTCTTATCTATTATAAGATGAGGAATCTTATGACATATTTTATTATACCATTTCAGGCCATGATGTCCAAAAGTGGGATCTCGTGCCTCTTATAGGAATGACCCATCTCTCCCTTCTATATGTTCTAGTACCTAGTATGTTTGAAGGGTTGACTCTGTTTACAAATAAATGCTATCAAAATAATGGAAAATTGAATTTCTATGTAAATGTGTCTCATTACTTTGAAGTTACTCCATTAATTTTTTCATTAATGTCTCAATATGAATGTTATAGGACTATAACTTGTGATTTTTTATAGAGTTTATACATTAAATAGGATGTGTTTTTACTATTTTAGTTACGTTCTTTGATTCCTTTAACTTTATTTGAATCCTATAAAGTTCTATGTGTAATTAAATATAGGTATATTCAAAGTTAATTCATTCAAGGAGCCATAGAATTAAATCTCTCTCTCTCTCTCTCTCTCTCTCTCTCTCTCTCTCTCTCTCTCTCTCTCTCTCTCTCTCTCTCTCTCTCTCTCTCTCTCTCTCTCTCTCTCTCTCTCTCTCTCTCTCTCTCTCTCTGAATCTTGAGCCATTGTGAAACTTAACATATAGTGGTGCAACTATAGCTAAGCACATTGTGGTCCTAGAAGTATTTGTGTCCACCTTTAATCATAAGAATTTATTTATGCCTTACCCTCCCTTTATTTTAATGTTTATTTTTTAACAAGTGATCTTTACCTTCTTTTATAAATGGTGAAGTGAAGAAAAGTAGAGCTATTAAATTCAATACTCTTTAATGGGTCTATCTATAAATGTAGAAGTTCTATAAGTCAGTGATAAAATCAATATTGGACCTCTGGTGGTAGCATTTCATCTCTTAGAGATATATTCCATGCATGATATCTAATTTATCCCCATGCCTGAGATCTCATGCCTTAGATTACCTCAGTAGGAATCTTAAAATGAGATGACACAAGTCCCCTAATTGTTCCATGAGCTCTCTCAGTGCATCTAATCCAATAGGTGTAGATGGGAAGGATATCTTAGACCAAATAATAAATACTATATTAAAATGGTATCCTATTTATTCTCCTTGGGCACCCCTCATAATATCAAAGACACAATTTTAAACTATAATGGATTGGTGTTGTGTCTAAAGTATTACAATATAATCTTCACAAATGTGGAAACAATCAAGAAAATATGAGATGAAGAGAGCCACACTTCAATTGACACGACATACATAGATGATCTTATTTCTGTAAAGAATGTGAATGTGATACTTCATAATTCTACTACTAAACTAGAAGTATTACCATGTGAATAATTTTTATTTAATGTTCTCACTATGAATATGCATAATCAAATAATCAAATATCACTCCTCTTAGGTTTTTCTATAAAATGGTATTATAGTTAGTACCAAAAACATTTCTATAATAAATAAATGAAATTGGATTGGATTATTATCTAAAATCTAAGGTAAGTTCTTAAGGATTGGGTAGAGAATCCCAACCATTGATTTTTAAAGATTGACATCAACTAGATTCTCATTAGGGAATTTATACTTGATGTGACAATCAGGATGAAGTTAATGAACATAATATTTAGAACAATTAACATTATTCATGTATATAAGAATTATGATCCTCTATTAGAAATTATAGAAAAAAAAACCCCTACATTTAGGTAGATTATAGGATTTAATTTTTAACAAAAAAATAAAGTACATAAAGGGAAAAAAATTAATAATATGTCTTATCATGTAGATGCTAATTGTGTGACCATAAAATTCAACACACAAAGAAGATGGAACCTTGCCTCTAGGATCTTAGTGCACAAGATGTTTTTGAAATTCTATTTATAGAGGATTTGAATGTTATTAGAATGTATTTATAACTATTTATACCCATTATTATATCAAGATATTAATGAAATTCCAATGCCATAAATTTTAGAATAAATCATAAATTCAATTGCTAATATGGGAACTTATTGGTACTATCCTAATTCTACTATCAATAGAATTTAAAGAATTTTGGTTTATCCTCTTTGGATGCCTCATTTCATGCATATAAAACTTGCATAATATGATATTTCCTACTAGATTATTTGAGGCATTGGAGGAACATGTAAGGATAGGAAATGATCTATGTTACCTCTTCTTCCATTCATAATTATATGGAGTGATTTAATGTCATGAAAGACACTAGTGACTTCAATAGCACGGAGGTGTTCATTTAACCTTAATGATCATGAGATTCGAATATGTGACACTAAAGGGAGGTTAAAATTTTAAATGAATTCAGTTAAGGTAAAGTTTACATGATATTATTTGCATCATTAAAATCCACATGATTGGGTGTGGATGAATGCAAAGAATGATGAAAAAGTAACTCAAAAAATATAGAGTAGGGATAGTCTATTCTCCTCTCAGGGAATAATGATCACAATATGTGAAGGAAAGGCTAGTGGATGGTTTACCCTTTTATGGATAAAATTATAAACATCCTTCCCTTAAGATTCCATTAAGATAAAAGTGCTACAAGGGCTCCCACCTCCTTTAGTGTTTTAGAATACCATCTTGCCACAGGTAACCCAATCCCTAGCTCTTTCTAGCATTCAATATTCTTTTGTTCCACCTACTATAAATAATGTTGCACCATAAGGTTTTATTATTATAACTATGATTATAGGTTCTAAAATTAATCAGTTTATGACACATCTTTATTCACCTTATATTCCTCCTATGGAGGATGTAACACTTGAAACACCCCAAAATAAAACATAAATTGAAACATCAACTCATGCTCCTCCCAATAAATTTTTCCAAGTGAAAATTTTTATAGCATAATTTATTCAAGCATAGATTCCATAAGTATCTTGAATTCAAGTACTCAAAACTTTCAAAAAAACTATTTTATCTATCACTTAAGAATTTTGTCCACTGCCCATTAGCATACCAATAATTTCTTCCACCATGTCCACTATTCAACCATTTAATAGACTATTCCCTCTACAAGGGCAAAATATGTCTTCTCAACATCAAACATTATTGTCTAAAAATATATTTCATGTAGTGGAACTTATAAATATCAATCTATATTCCAAGTTCACTATCATTTTAGGGTTTCTTGATATTATTAGAAAATAATTTTTGAGCCAATGAACTTACAATAAAGAAAAATATATGTGAAATCCTATTTTATACTATTTCAGAGACAAGAAAGGTAGTCGAACTAGGAGGTAAGATATCACAACCCTTCATGCAATTATCAATAGGGTCAAAGCATAATAGTGTGTCCAAACTTTTGGAATAAATAGGTGACATATAATTATAATACAACCTAAATATATATTATTTTGGGTCATTAATATTAATAAAACATATCTTTTTTATCTTATATATACAAACATATAGTGCATATGCATTTTTCTATTTTAAAAAAAAATTATTATGTATTTTATATGAATTATTTTTAATATTTTTTTTTTAGTGTAGTGGTACATGGTATTATTATTTACCTAAAAACTATTTCCACTCCAACCACATCACATATACATGCATCTTGTATTCCACTTACCACTTGCACTTGTTTAATCCTCATGCACCCTTCTTCCACAACTTCCTTTGTCAATCTCATTCCATCCATGTAATCCATATCTATAACCCATAATAATAATTTTGATACTACCTTATCTCAATTAGAAGATGCATATATACACAATTTTGAATTACATAAGTCTCAAAATATATAAATGATGATAATTGATAAACAAAAGATTAGATTGAAATTTAAACAAGTCATTGGTGTCATCAAAAGTATGACAAGGATAAAATTAACAAATAGAAATTTTTATAAACTATATGAGAAAGAAGAAAATTCATTTTATTTTACAAATAAGAGAGATGGAAAAGGAAACAAAGCACTTAAATTCAAATAAGACACTATGTACATAATAAGAGCCACTAGGTAGATGACATAAAACTTAGTCAATGGAGTAACTCAAAAGATGTAGAGATTAGATAATTAAACTAAAGCTATTGTCCCTAATAATATTGTCATTGATGTTGAGAATCCCTTATAATATTTATATGATTTATTGGTTAGTATTTTTTAGGCCAATAATAAACATATTTTTCATGGCATAAGTTTAAATTGTATAGTTAGAAATAAGATTGGCCATTCTTGCCAAGGTTGTTAAACAATATTTTTACCCTCATATAAAAAATATGACTTTTCATTAAATGGTTATAGTTCATAATTTTAATGTTCACATGATAAAATCCATTAAATAATGGGATGATGACACAATTTTAGTTCTTTAATTTAATGATATTGTTATGGATAGAGTTTCAAATTTGTTTAAAGAAGACATGTTTGTAGTTTTGATGCCTAATGGATAACTGAACCCACACACACATTTTTCAACCCATCTAATCCACTTTATGTCAAGTGTAAAAAAAATAACATGCAAATGAATGATGCAATTGTGATGTAAGTTATTTGGTCACACATGTGAAGGATAAAGTTTAAATAGCTACTGTAGTTAAAAAATTTCTTCATACTCCACTTGTTAATTATTTTAACCTTTTAAGAATTAAAAAATGTATATCCTATGTTGGTTAAAGAGCTAAGTAGAATAAATCAAGTAAATAATATGTAATAAATAAAACCAATGATTTGTTATAGAATTGAATATATTTGAATTTTCTAAAAATAGTAATAAATGGTGTAACAACTTAGCTGGAAAGTAATTGAGATGGGTGATTTGGTTGCTATAAAGTGAGGTGGAAGCTGGTCTGAGTGTCACAAACTAGATCCTAATGTCAAAACCCCTCCTAGACAATAGTTACATAATTATATAATAGCACCATTATTAGAAATGTGGTTATAGTGTCCTAATATTGGCAATAGTGTCCTCTATGTAGGACTATCCTAAGCTTGTGAGTGCACCTATCTTTTGATCTCTAAGGTTTGTTCCTACATACATGAGTCCAAAAACCATGTATTTTTTCTGTAATGAATGATTTGATAAGAAAACCCTAATCCTCCATATAATTATGGAATATATTCAACATTACGGAAAAAGTGTGTTTGTTAGTAGGGTAGGTTGGACCTCCTCAACACCCCACTATGAAGAGAGTTTCCTACATACCAATACTTGAAGGAGGGTTCAAGCTTGATGTAGGTCACCCCACCTAAGTGTTGGTATAAGTAAAAGTGAAGATAGTATGATAGTGGCCTTGAGTTCCTTGAATGTGCTTGACACTAGAAATTTAGGTAATCTGAGCTTAGGACTATTGTAGATGGTAGTATATAGAAGTAGGGTAGAATAGGGTTCAATAACCTTAATTATGCACAAATTGTTCTAAGTTTGAATTTGTTTTTTGTATATAATTTCCATGTAGTGGTTATTGGGCTAAATTCATGTATTTATATTTTTTTGATTCTTATGCGAGTGATAAAATAGGTCCAGACTAACTCTGGGAGGTTTTAGTTTTGAAAAATTATCCATTTGGGGGGAAAAAATGTAAAGGATATTAGCACCATTTTTTGGACACTAGCACCATGTGGCACTAGTGTCCTTATTATGGATCTAGTGTCTAGCTAGTAGAAAACTAGCCATAAAGGGCTAGGATCAAAAAATGAAGGTCTAAGACTACTTTAAGGATGACTAGTGATGCATGTGGCCCACACAAAGGCATAATAAGTGTGACAATAGGCTCTATGATACGTCTAAGAATAAAATAGGAATAGGTAGTCTCAAGTAGCACTCAAATATAACTTTTAGGTGATTACATTTATCCACTCGCCATTTATTCTATAAATGTAACAAAGTAAAAAGACTGGGATAAAAGAAAAAGAAACATACATATACTTACCTAGGAGGTCAATCCTCTAAAGCTGGGGCTGAGTGTGTGAAGTTGGGCATGAGTATGTGAAGCATGATCCAATGCATGTCATGAAAGTGAAACATGCATAAATAAGTATATAATTAAGAGATATTAAAATTTAAAGATTAAACTAAGTAAAGACATAAAATTTATTAAATAGATAACAAAGATGAAAGGAATACATACACCTCACTAGGTACATGAACTAATTCATAAACCTAGTGATAACTTGTGTGTGTGTATAGTGATAAATCAATGAATAGCTTGGAATAATCTAATGGCTTGTTCAATCCTCATGTATGGGTGGCTCAAGAACTCAATCTAGTTTTTAATCTATCATTTCCCACCCCTCCTTGGTAGATTATGAACTTTGAATAGCTTGAATTGGACTGATGGTATGTCTAACCCTCTCATGTAGGTGGATCAATAAATCAAGTAGTATATGACTCCACCATTTTCCACACATGTGTATTATATGCATTTTAAACTAAACTAAATGAAATAATTGTAAATATCTAACTAGGTATTTTAGCTATGTATCCACTCAGGTACATTAGGCAGCCATTGTAGATGAAGGCATGAAACTAGTGTGATACCTAGAATATTATGTTGGGTGTATACAAAGTAGATAATGACATGGAATTTATCATTCCATCTAATCAACTAGTGTGTAATTAATCATAAAAACATAATGTGTCATACACATGCCCCCAAATATGATATCTAAGCATATAGATTATGAAATGAGGTGTAGTAATATATATATATATATATATATATATATATATATATATATATATATATATATATGACATAAATATGGGAATGGTCATGCCACACATGATGACCCCAATCTAAGAAAATTGATATGAATATGAGCTAAACTAATATGAATCTAAGAAATACTAAATAAAATTGATAAATCTATAATTGAATCTATGCAAACCTGTATTGTACCTTATATACTTTTATGATTAATTTGGGATTTTATAAATCTTAGTCTACTAGAAAATAGTGCCATGTGTTGGAAAATAACACCATTATTGGAAATGTGGTGCTAGTGTCCCAATTTGGGTGTTAGTGTTCTTTCAGTTTGATTTTTGTGTAATAATATTGCTCTCTATGTCATTATTTTCCCATTATGTTTACCTAAGTATAATTATGTATAATCTAACCTTATCTGATGAAAATGTATCATGAGTGAAATATAGGATCCTAATCTATGTGACAAACCCCTATGAATGCCCCCTTTTTTAAAGGGAGTTGTTGAACTTGTGCAATAACTTTCCTCAAAAATAAAAAGCTATAAAAAATGTGTGTTAGCTAGAGCATATATGATATATATTAAATAATCCAATATAATGTGCATACACAAAATCTAAATGCAATATAATATAAGCATAAGTTTTTAATGTAATATGTATGTCATGTCTATCATTCACAAGGGTGTTAATATAGATATAGCAATGTATGTAACAATAAATCTGTATAAAAACTAGGTAGTTACCTAGAGTAATGGGGCATGATGTCCATCACAACACCTAAGTAGGGAAGAGAGATGCATGAGGTCCCTCATGGCATCTAAAACTATTGTGTGTAAAAATAAAATATAAGTGTCATGGCCATGACACATACAATAAAGCATACATATAGACACATAAATCACAAAAAGTAGGCCAAGGGACCATAATATAGGGAACATGGGCATATGTCACTAAATTTGAGAAAATAATACATACAAGGACATGTTAAAATGTCCACATATGTAAGCAACAAGCAAGTTGCCTTAGAGCCACATATAAGGACATGTTCAAATATTTACATACACAATCAAAAAGACACACACAAGCACACAGGCACATGTTCAAAGCATACATACTATGAATAAAAGTGGCATAGAGCCAAAGAGTAATGGTATATTCAAATTCCCTTGAATAAAAGAAACATAGAGGTACAATTAAGTCTAAACTAGGAAAGTTAGAAATGAAAGTATGAATGAATATGTAATATAAATCCATGTAAGAGCTAGGATGCACATATGTTGAATCTAAACTAGTAATATATAGCAAAAAATATAAGTTTAGCATGATTAATATCAATATACAACCATGCTAAATCTAGGATTTAGAGTATAATAAGATAGAGCCTAGGAATCAAAACTATGCATAGGGTAACCCCAACTGGTCAAATGTGTAAAGTGAAGACCCATGTATCAGTGTAGATTCCCACACTAGGTAGATAATAGTAAATATGGATCAAGGTAGTGGATCAAAATCCTATATAAAATCTAAAATCACTCAAAAAGAACATGTGAAGCATGTATGTATGATAAAATTTACTATACTAAGATAGCTAGCATATGTACTTTATGGTAAATATAAGAAATGTAAACATAACAATGCATACAATCTATAATTTGGTGTTTATGAGTAATTATTTGAATGTATTTGTGTTTCTTGAGATATTATATTGTTTTGGGATTTTATAGATATGAGCTATGTACGAGAAACATGAGAATGAATTATGTACAAGGAGCAAGAGAAAAGGAAATTATGTATAAGAAGAGAGGAATAATATTAACCGATGAGTCTCATGGGAGACTCACTATCATTGTGGCTTGTGTCAAAATAAGAATGGTAACATCTCATGTAGTGTGATTGATATGATGTATTTTAATGGTGTTGTAGTATGAATCTAAGTATTGTTCATAATCAAAATCATAATAGCCTAGAATGGTAGAGGCAATTACCTAATATTGTGGAGTTGACCTGTTTGAATTGTACTTTTGCATATTAATTTTTATTTTGTGCTTTGAAAATGTGATTATTATAGGCATATGGTTATTTGGAGGCTCTTTTGATAGAAATCCTCTTTTGAGGATGCTTGTTAGTTTAACATGATTTTGACTTTGCAAATTAATTTGTTGCTCTTTCTATAACATTTCTTATGTATCTAGATATTTTGCCTTGATAAACTATATTTTTGAATGATTTACCTCCTGATGTTAAATAAATCCCAAACCTTGTTGACCAACATTATCAACTACTAGAATAGGAGTAGTGATTCATTACGCCTGCTTGCCAAAACCTTGACCATTATAATCAAACTATTGTATATATTTTTGACCAAACCCATACTGATTTGAAAGTTGAGCCTCATTTTAAATAGGTATGTTTGCATCCTTTACTTTTTTTAATTGTGCTTGTTGGACTATTTCTTGTTGTGATTGTGCTATGTGAACCTTTTGTTGTTCTGATTTATTCTTGGGTAACCACTTTTTTACTAATTTTGAATTTGACCCTTTTTGAATTCATATTTGTGCCATTGTATATTGTTTGGATGATGTATCATTGTTTGAGTCATTTGTATAAATTATATATTGTATTTTCCTTTTCAATGTTAAACATGAATTGGTGTGGTGCCCATGCATTCTATTATATGTGCAATAATATTTAGATCTCCTCACTAGGTGTAGAGAGGGTAGGTTGATCAACTTAGCTTTAATAATTTCTCTTATTACCTAACTTGAATTCTTATTTGATATTTGAATGATTTTTTAATCACTATTTGTAGATGTACTTTTTTGTGATTTATGATTTGAATATGAGTTCTAGGCACAACTTTACTAGATGTAGATGTATATACATGGTTTATACTAGCATATTCTAAACATTGTATACATGTAATGTGATTTACCAATAATGTGACTTATTTACTTAATAACTAATTTTGATTCTTTAAATCTTATATTAGCTTACTCATACTGATAATTTTATCCCTTAGAGTCTCATAAGTGTAAACCCTAGTTATTTGTAATTGAACATGTAGGCACACACCCTGTAGGGAAGAAGTGTGAATAGGATGAGTATGGGGATTAGTGACAATGGTATAATATGATTCATCTCATGGAGGAGTGATATCATGGACCTAGTTAGAGGTAAAGTAGCTATCACCCTCATGGAGATGATGAGGAGAAGGATATATTTTCTTATTTATGAGATATGACATTGAAATTTGAAACTTAAAACTTGGTTGTTAGCTTATGTAATAGATCTTGTATATATGTAAGTATTTATTTATTAATTGGATTCCAAATAATATAAAAATAGAAAGATAGAGATAGAATTAAATATGACACACATTTTAATTGATATAAAGCATCATCTATACATGTGTTTATGTCTTGTCTGAGTTTATTATGAAATACAAGGAACAAACATGCAAATGAAAGTATTAAACTTTGAAACAAAAAGTGATACACTTAATTTATCAGTATTATCATGATTATATAAAATAAAATAAAAAATGTATGGATTTGAAATTTGAATGCTAAAATGTAAACCCTAGGGTTATCTAGGGTTAGGGTTTGTGCAATATTTGAAGTTCGGTTCCCCAAATGTTTTAACATTTTAAGACTTAAAAAGTGTAAATCCTATGTTTATGAAAGAGTTGAGTAAAATAAATAAAGGAAATAATATACAATAAATATAACCATTGATTTGCTACAAAATTGACTAGCTTTTACTTTTCTAAAAATAGTAATAAATAGTGCAAGTAAAAACTCAGTTAGAAAATAATAGAGACAAGTGATGTGGGTGTTGTAAATTAAGGTGGAAGCTAGTCTGAGTGCTATAAAATGGATCTTTGTGTCAAAAAACCTCTTGAATATTAGCGCTATAATTGGATAATAGTGTCATTATTAAATATGTGGTGGTAGTGTACTAATATTAGTAGCAGTGTCTTCTGTGTAAGACTATCCCAGGATTCTAGGTGCACTTGTGTCTGGATCTCTGATTTTTGTTCCTACATGCATGAGTCTTGAAACCCTATATTTTTTATAATTACTAATTTAGTGATCAAAATATAATCTTACATGTAACTACGACATCCAATTGGCATGAGAAAAAAGGTATGTTTATTTATAGGGTATGCTAGACATCCTTAACACCCCATTGTAATGAGTGTTGCCTACATAGAAATGCTCTAAGGAGGTATCAATACCAATGAATTTTTTTCCAACTAAGTTTTGTTTCAAGTGAAAGTGAATGTAGTATGATAGTGGCCTTGAGTGCTTTGAATGTGCTTGAGAATAGAAATCTAGGTAATATGAGTTTAGGACTGTTGAGATGGTAGTATGTAGAAGTAGGGAAAAAAATAGATTGATAACCTTAATTATAAATAACTTGTTCTAAGTTTGAATGTATATTTTTAATCTAATTTCCATCTATTGGTTTTAGTGATAAAATTCATGTACTTATATTTTTTTGATGCTTGTGCGAGTGATAAAATAGGTCGAGGCCAACCCTAAGAGTTTCTAGTTTTGAAAATATATCCATTTGGGGAAAAAAGGTAAAGGACATTAAATCCATTTTGTGACACTAACACCATGTGGTTCTAGTTTCCTTATTATGGCACTAGTATCCAGATGGTAGAACACTAGGCACGAAAGGATAGGATCAGGAAATGAGGGTCTGGGACTACTTTATGGTTGATTAGGGATGATTGTAGCCCACACAAAGGTTAGATAAGTGTGACAATAATATATATGATATGTCTATGGCTAATATATGGATAGGTAGTCTCAAGTATCACTCTTATCTCTAAAATACCACTTTTGGGTGATTACATTAATCATGTAGTATTATTAAAGAGATATAAACATCTATTCCTAACATTGATTTTAGGCAATATTAGATTTTTAAAATATTTTGTAGCATGTGCATTAGTTATTAGGAAAAAACAAGAATATCCTACCATGAATGTAAGTCCTAGTACTTCATAAATTTTAGTTACTTCTCAAACACTAGATCAATCCAAGTAATATGGAAGAATTATATTAAATTATATCAAACTAATTGTAGTTCTAGGTTTATTATTCATTACATGAAATTAATATTAGTTGTGAAATCATCATCATTTAATTATTTATATATCTTGTATTTTCCTCTCAAGAAGAGGAAGATTTTGGTAAAATAATAGAAGCTTTGAATTCTTATGAATGTGTAGTGAGTTATTTTATTTTTGGTTTTATTGATTTTATGTGATGCATGACATATGCATTTAAATTGACTAGTGAATGAAATTATAATTTTGATTTAAACACAGTTATATTGACTTTATTATAGCTACTAAAAATGAATATTTATAAAATCTTAGTGTTGTAAATTTGACAAATATTAAGCAATGCTCTACACTTCAATTATAGACCTCACTGCTTCTGAAAGGCTCACACTTACCATCTCATTATGCCTAAATATTTATCTCTTAGTTTAATCCATATCATTTTGATGATCCAAGTCTCCTATACTACATAGAAAGATCAAAACTTGATAAACATCCTTCATATAAGTTTTAGATCCATGTCTATTTTCTAGCCTTATAGACACTACCGACCACAAAAGAATACTACTATCAATGGTACTGTTTATATCCTTATCTAGTGTCTAATTTAAAAAATTCATCCAAATTGTAAATGATTTAAAATATAGAGGTCAATATATTTAACTCATTAAACACTAACATAAAATATTTTAAAAATGTGTGGTATATATATAAATTACAATCAACCTTTACTTTAAATTTTTAACTTTTAAATTATTTAATTTAACTTATTCTCCTCAAGTTTCAAAGCAAAACAAAATATGTGCAATATCATCAATTTATAAATTCTAAATTTTATTCAACAACTTTATCTTGAATTTAACTTATTTTTCTATTCATTTAAAAAAAATTTAAAAATATAATTTTTAAAAATATTTTTTTTAATTTTGAAATAAAATTAAAAATTAAAAAAAAAAAATCATACTTTTCATTCAATTCAAATATATAGGAATAAATGGGTCTGTATATGCCTACTTTCTAAAAATATATATTTAATTTACAATTTTTGTATTTCCTTAATTTAAATAGGATGGCATTTTTCACTTCATTTTATACCTATGCCGAAAAATAAATATATTTTAACATTTTTACTTATAATTTATATATAATAATTAAAAATAATTCTAATTCTAATAATTATATTTTCTCTCCTATTAATGGGTCTGAAGTATCTAGTAAAAACTCATATAGGGTGGATAATATTGGTTGGATTCCTTCATCTCCAAAAGTCTTCAAGCTCAATTTTGATGGGGTATCTCAAAGCAATGTTGGAGCCTCTAGAACTAGGTGTATCATTTAATATTTTGTTGGTTCCTTATTTTAGGTTGATTTTTTCAAATTAGTCGATGGGTCTAATAAAAAATCCAAGGATCAAGTTTTGTCTTTGGGAGTTAATCTAATTGTAAAGTGTGGCATTTCAAATGTGATAATTTAAGGTGACTTGATGGTCATAATCCAAGCTTTGATAAATAGGCATGCATGTGCATGGTATATTAAAAACATCTTGGGTCAAGCTTGGGATATTATGATCTCATTCTCTTTCTATGAATTTGTTCATTATTTTAGATAAGTGAAATCAATGGTAAACTTCTTGTCCAATCGAGGAATTAAGTAAGTTGAGGATTTAATTTGTGATAATTGTTGGGGGCCTTAGACTATGGTACCCCTAGTATATTCAATTTCTAAGGCATTCATTAATTGGGGTTAGTTATGTTGGTGTTCTGGGAGGATTTTTGAAATTGACAGATTTAATCAATTTTTATTTATGGTAATTAATTTTTTATTATAATTCATGTTGGTGGCTCATGTCAAGTGGGAGATAAAAATCCATTTATTGTTCTCTTTACCTTGATTGAATTCCATGTCCACAAGGAGATCTTGTGTCTATGTGAGGAACTTTGGGTTCATGGTTAGGTGTATCAAATTATGGATTGTTTGATGTAGCTCTCCATTAGAAATCCACTATTGAGAGTGTGAGTCAAGAAGTGAGATATTTATTTGTAGGGTGGTATGAGTGAAGAATGGATTAAAGATGTGTTTATGATGTAGTCTGGGTAGATTCTTGAGGTAGTCAAAGCCTTGGTGGGTTATGCTTATCTGGTTACTCTATATAGAGTAAAGGTACACTCATATTTAACATCTATTTTCCTTAATAATATCCTATTATTTATGGAATAATGATTTGGTGAAGGCAATGGTAGAAGGGATGAGAAGGCCACATTTTTTATTGGGTTTGGATGAAGCCATTACAATTTTTCTAGATAAAATCCCAATTTAATTACTCCTCTTGGGTAGGGATACAACTGCTCTTATCCCTCTCTCAGTCTTTCAAGAATTTGGGGTGTGATTGGTTAAAGCTTTGGCATTAATTGATCAAGTATATGGGATAATTCAATCTCCAAACCATTATAAGAAGTAGATCCCTATGGCGTATGTTGTTTTTTTAGGGTCCCCCTTCCATTTATTAGGGTAGGTTTTGCATTACTTTATTCCAATCAGGGGTGGTTTGTAGCAAGGTTATTGGTTAGGTTATTTGGGGGTGTTATGAGAATGGAATTTCCTACCTAGTAATTGGAAGACAAGTTAGATCGGGTGTATTAGGATAGAATTGAGATGGTAGGTGTGACTAGGGATAGTTTATGCTTGACTTTGAGGGTGGTAGCTGGGCCAAGGGGAGTTAGGTAGGTGGTTTGGGTAGGTTCAACTATGATTTTGGGAGTGTTGAGGGTGGCTCTATGGGAGGAGGTAGTTGTGGATGATGCAAGAGGGGGTCTGTCATCCACTTTACTTGATTGGGTGAATTGTGAGCCCTTTTATAGGGTAGTTTAGTTCTTTTTATCATCTCCTTGAATGCTAATGAATCCTTTTTGAGTTTGAATAGTTATCTTGAATGTGATGTAATTTTTTAAAGTTTAGTCTTGTGGGACTATGTAACCTTGATGTAATCTTGGTCCCATTTTCTTGGACTTAAGCTAGTTGTGGCTATTTTGTGCCTCTTGTCCCCTTGTGGTTTTTTATCTGAGGCTTAAGAGGTTATTTAGTTCAATTTTTACTATGGATGAGGGCCCCCTTTAACCCTCAATTATCTATCCAAAAAACTATATTTTCTAATTTCTAATAGTATTTTTTAACTAAAAGTCCTTATTGAATCTACAAATACTATAATCAAATTCTTCAATTGATTTTTGAAAATTCAATATTTTATATTAAACATAAATACTTTAATTTGAATTTGTATTACTCTTCCCATCATATTTCCTTTTTAATATTTTTATAATTTCAAAATAGAACATTTCCTATTTTTTATTATTTTTGAAAAAAAATTAAAATTATAATATTTAAATGTATATTTTTAATACATTCATAAATCAAATGCATGGATAGAAATGGGTCAATACATAATCATTTTTTAAGTATTTATTTCATAATTTCTACATTCTTTAAATTTTAGAAATATAACATTTTCAATTTCAATTTGATATTTGATTCAAACACCTTGTAAACATATAAATATTAAACCATTAATATTTATTAGACTCTTCTTAAGAGAATACAATGATATTTTTGTTTAATTTTATAATAATTATAAAAAACATAAGTAATTGTAATAATCTAATTTAATATAAATTTTTCTTTATAATGTTCATTAGATTTAATAATATTATATATTTTTTTTAATTTTTAATATTTTGTTATTAACTTAGATATATATTTTTATATCCTTATAATCTAAATAGATCATAAATTTTATATTTATTAAGTCTTAACAAGATTGATATTTTAATTCAATTCAAATACCTAATCAACATATAAATGCCAAAATATTTGTATTAATAAGATTCTTGTTATAAAAAAGGATTAAAAAAAGGAAATGGAACATGATTAGGGGATGAAGTAGATGGAAGCACATACCTTTTCATTAGGGGTTGGTCATCTTTCCTCTAAGTATGCTCATCACAACCTAGAGGAAGAGATTTAGGAGGTTAAGGATTGGTTAAGATTTGAATTTGGTTTGGATGTGGAAGGATTAGGTGGTACTAAGTTGTCTAAGGCATGAGAGGTTTGGGAAGAATTTTCATTTTTCAAGGGTTAGATGTCTAGGGTGAAAGTGGCCTCAAGTTCTAATACTATTCCTATTGGAGGAAGTCAGATAGTTGATTTATGAAAACTCAAGTATGTGGATATGCTTCAGTCAAGTTTAGTTTTTACCCAATCAAAAAATGGTCTTTGGATTGGACAAGCTAAGAAGTTGGTTTGGAAATTAGATCCTTTTTCAAAGATCATCTTGGTTCTATAAAAGTATAATCTAATTTTTAAGTTTGTCGATAAGTGCTCAACGATATGAAATGTTGAATCTTAGGTAAAGAAACATTGGTGGCATGAAATAGAGGTAAGATTTCTACCCAAAGGATTTTTCATTATTATTTTCCCTTGCTTGGAGGAAAAGAAATATATTTTGAATCATCCATTCTAGTCATTGAGAGGTATTGTTCTTTGAATTCAATGCTGACAACCTGACATTATTTTAGTTTAGAATGGAAGATTCCCTATTCAGATCCACTTTTATGGTTTTCCAATAGGAATATTAGAGTCAGAATTGTCTTAAGGCTTTGGGAAAATTTTTGGGGCATTTAATTGAAACTGAACCTATTTTAAAAGAAGGTGTTTTGGTCTCTTTTGTGAGGGTTAAGGTTTTTTTTAATCTATATTCAAAAATTCTTGAAATTATCCTTATCAAATCACAAGGTAGAACTTAAAAGTAGTCCTTTGATATTAATAAACTTTATTTTTAGATGTTTCAAGTGTATAGAACCTGGTCATATTCAGAAATTTTGTAAGGTTTTGCCTCCAAATTCTACCTACAAAATGGTTTTAGTGAATCATGGTTGGAATCCTACCTATAGAACTTTTGTTTCCTTCATTTGATGTAACAACAAGAATTTCTAAGCCTAACAAAACGAGGAGGCCCAACTAAGGAATCAAAAAGAGGTACAACTAGATATATTTTTTTAAAATGGTGGAATCAAAGGCCTTATTAGATACATTGGATAAAATGGCAGAGAAGAAGGAGCCCCAAATAAGGAAGCAAATAGAGGTTCAATTGGGTCAAAATTTAAAAATTGTGGAAATAGAGGCCTTCTTGGATAATTTATATAAAGGGGAAGATTTGTTTACTTATTAATTACTAGAATGTTTTGAATTCATCTAGGATAAGTCATAAATTATCAATTATATTATTTAGCATTTCTTGAAAGAGGTTTGGGATCCAAGTTATTCTATCTTTCTAAGAAAATAAGATCTTAAAAAAGGTTTAATCTATATGATATTGAGTGATTTATGTAGTGGAGGAATAATATTTAGAGGATGAGTTGAAATCACATGAAATTTTGATGTTTTCTCAATAATATAGCTCAATCCTTCATTCTAATTTTTATCTTCTAAGGAAAAAGAGTGGAAATCAGCTAAGGAGCATGTGGAAAGATAAGTATCAGAAGGTAAACATGGTACTTTTTAGAAATTATTTAATCCTAAATAACGGGGGGTGGGATTCCCATCTCTATATTTATGAAGCTTATCTCCTATAATGTTAGGGGTTTGAATTCCCTTAAAAAGATATCCGTGGTGAAGCATATTCTTTTTGTTGATTCTCTAGATTTTTTATTTATTCAAGAGTCGAAGTTGAGTTTTACATAGGCTTTGAGTCTAATATAGTAGTTGAAGTAGATGGAAAAGATCCTTTGTAGAAGATTTTGGGGCCTCTAGGTGTTTGTAAATTATCTGGCCTTTAGTCTCTATTTATGTATAAATGTTAGGTTCTGGTTCAAATTAACAACTTACATCTTTATATCTTTTCTTCTGATATGAAATTTTTCTTGATTAATATGTATGATATTAATGATCCCATGAATAAACATATTTTATGGAGTGATTTTTCTAATGTTATGGAATATTTTCCTAGTGAAAAGGTGGTTCTTGGCAGTGATTTCAATGTCATTCTTCTCTCTTCTAAGAAACAGGGTGGGTCCTTGCATTTGGCCCATTCTCAAATGGATTTATATAGATTCATCTCTAATAATAATTTGACTAATGTAAGGCATAAGTAGGGGTTATTTACTTAGATTAATAGAAGGCTTGGCATAGTAACATTATATAATGTTTGGCTCACTTTTTGATTTCTTCCATTTGTTTTTTTTAAAATTGTATTTTTAAAGGTGTTATTTTCCCATCTATGAGTTGGATCATTTCCCAATCGATTTCAAAATTTCAATGGATATCCCTATGATTTTTTATCCTTTTAAATTTGAAAGAATGTATCATGTGATACCTCTCTTTCATATTTAATTAATTTTTGGTGGATTAATATTCATATTGTGTTAGGTTTCTAGATGTATAAGATGGTTAATAAATTCCAATTCATAAAATTTCGACTCAAACAGTGGAATTTTGTGTGCTTTAAAAATATTTTTCAAGAGAAGCCTCATGTGCAGGCTGAATTAGAGGACCTAAATAAGGTAGTTTTTAATGTAGGGGTGGATGTTGTATCCTATCCATCAAAGAATAAGCTTCTCTCTAAGTATGAATAATTACTGTTGAGAGAAGAAATCCATTGGAAGTAGATATATATAGAAGATTAGATTAGATAAGGGGATAAAAATTATGATTTATTTCATCATTCTATCAGAGTCAAACATCACATTTTGAGTATTTCATCTAGTTAATGAGTGTCATTGGATTCCCAATCAGATATTTTTTAAGAGGCTATAAATTTTTTTAATAATTTTCTAATAGCTGAGGTGGCTTCTAATCTTTCAACTCAAAAGGCCAATCTACCTTCATTCTAAGGTTAGTGTCTTTCATGGAAAATGATAAGTTTTTTTTATCCATTTACTATGGAGGAAGTGTGAGTGGTGGTATTCTCTATGGTTAAAGATAAAAATCTAGGTCTTGAAGGGTTCCCTGCCATGTTCTTTCAACGTTTTTGGGAAATTGAGAGAGTGGATGTGTTAAATATGGTGGAAGAATCATGGAAAATAAAAAATGTTTACCTAAATCTTAATGTTACTTTCATTTATTTATTTCCTAAAGGTGAATCTCATGATAATTTTGGCTATTTCAATCTTATTTCTCTTTTTAACATAGTTTATAAGATTATTTGTAAAAAATTCGATACCAGGATCAAGCCCATAATGGATTCTTTGATTTTAAAAGAGAAAGTAGGGTTTGTTTTAGGGAAGAACATTTAAGAGGTAATTATCATTGCCCATGAAATAGTTTACTCACTCTCCCACTCTCATTAAAATGGTTTGATGATCAAGATAGATATAAGTAAGTCATTTAATTGAGTGAATTGGTGTTTCTTGCTCAAGGTTTTGGATAAATTTAGTTTTTATAGGGATTGGTGTGAGTGTTTAGTTGTGTGGTAGGCCCCAATATTTCAATTTTGGTTAATGGTAGTTCATATAGTTTATTTGAGGCTTCTAGGGGCATTAGGTAGGAGATCCCTTATCTCATTTTATCTTCATTATCATGGTAGAAGCTCTGTGGGGTACCATGAAGAATGATAAGGTTGAGGATCATTTGAAAGGGATCAAAGTGGGTGATGGATTGGAAGCTTTACTAATCAATAGTTTGTGAATGACACATTTCTATTTGAGTAGGAATCAATCCATGAAGCTCAAGCTTTCAAGAATATTCTTTCTAGCTATAAGGTTACTTTGGGTCAAATTGTGAATGATAGAAAATCAAAAATTTATTTCATAAACTATCCTAGGCATGATTAGCGGGTTATCTCTCTCCTTCTTACTTTTAAGATTCATAAACTTCCTACCAAATATCTTAGAGTCCATCTCTTTTTTCGTGTAGGGAAGGTTTATCATTGGGAAGGATTTACTATCAATTTTAAGGTTTATTTGGCATCTTCATAGGGGATGTGGTTGTTACTTGTTGGTTGTTTAACATTAATTAAATTAGTTTTGAGCTATGTTCCTATATACTTCTTGTCTATGCTCCAACCACCCATTCAAGTGGTAAAGATTTTGAACAAAATCATGAAGGTTATTTTTGGCAAGGATCCTATGAGAAAAAGAAGACCCCTTTGCTTAAATGGGATAGGGTTTATAAGGATAAGAATATAGGAGGTGCTAGAATTAAAATTTTGAGTCTTAAAAATTTTGATTTTTAGGTGAAATTGGTTTGGGGAATCATTTTGAAGCTATATTCCCTTTGGTGTAGGCTATTAAGGTGAAAATATTTTAATTTGTAAAATTTGTTGAGTATTTTTTTTATAATTAATCCTCATAGAGGCTCCCATTTTTGGAATTTTTTGCTTAAAGGAAAACCTCTTATCATGGATCATGTGTCCCAGGATATCAATCATGATAGGCTTGATAGCTTCTAGAAGACTCTTGGAATGAGCACAAGATTTTGCTAATCTCCCCAAATTGAGTGAGGCTAGACTTATTCTTTCCATTATCTGAGGTGCTAAAGTGGAAAATTATTTGGAGCTTGTGCTAACCCATGGATTGATGTTTTAGAATTGGAAATTTTTTTAACAATTGAGTCATTATTAAGGATCAATGTATATTTATTTCAGGTTGTCTTATAAATCAAAAAGTCTTTTTGAAATCTAAGTGGGATGCACTACATTAGATTGGGGCTAAGTCTACATTTTATTATATGAGATAGGGTTTTCAAATAGCTAAGGCTACCAATGATTCCATGATTTGTTTCACTTAGTGTGTTGGGGTAAGGAGCATCTTCAAAAATTGGGTTCCTTTGCATGATTAGCAGTTTAGAATCATAGACTCTTTCAAGATAATTTGGGTAAAATTAACTTCATTAGTCCCTCTCATTGTTGTTTATGTAAAAATAATGAAAAATTGACTAATCACCATTTATATGCTTGTTCCTTTTCCTTTTGGTTCTTAGCATGGTTGTGTTTTAAGTTGGAGTGGTATTGGGCTTGACCCTCTTCTTTTTTGAGTAAATTCAGTTCTTGGCCAATTGGTTACATCAAAAATCCTTTATGGTCTATGTCATGTGAATCATTATATTCTAATTTAATTGATTTGGAAAGAAATAAATCAATGCATCTTTGAAGGTAAGGAAATCCCATTATTTATAATTATCAAATGTGTGTAGGTAGTTATCTCTGAGGTTATTTTTGCTCAAAAAAAGTAAATAAATGATAAAATCTTGGCTTGGGATATGACATTGTGTGCCAAATAGAAGTCCATGTCTTCTCCTCCCATTAATGGTTCCTTGGTGTCTATTGCAAGGATATAAGAAAAGAAAATGTCATTTGGCTTCCACCATCTCTAAGATGGTTTAAAATGAACTTCGATGTTTCTTTTAAAGGAAACCCTAGAGACTTAGGTGTTAGGTGTGTTATAAGGGATTGTCATGGGTCATTTATTCATATAAATTCCATAAAACTAGTTGATGGGTCTAATAATGAGTTATAAGTGCAAAATTTTTTGGTTGGGATTGAGATGGCAGTTTTGTGTGGAATTGAAAGATTGGTGATTGAAAGGAATTCTCAAATTTTGATTTAGGCCTTATGTAAGAAAGTTTTTAACTCTTGGAAGTTAGTTAATATTATTTAAAAGGCTTGGTCATGTTTGTGTTCTATTATGGATGGGGATTATCATCATTAATTTTAGGAAGCTAACTTAGTATCAATTATTTTTCCAATGTTGGTATTCCAATCACCATAAGGATGGATAATCAAAGGGATGTTTGGGAGGATTTTGATGGGGTCTCATCCATTGATTTGGAAAAGTTAATGCCTTTACCTATATGCTTATGTGAATGTTAACGTCATAATGATATCTCTTGATTATTTGATGGTGTTTCATGGGAAGGATTGTTTGGTTCTTGTGTTAAATTCATGTGGTACGCTTTTGTTATGGGTTGGTTTTGGTGGCCACATCTTGTTTTCTCAATTGGGTTATGTTGATAATCTATGTGCCATCTCCAAAGTGTTACCTTTTGAGTTTTATTTTAGGAGTGGTATGGAAATGGTGGAAGATGAAGCTTTAGGCCTACCTATGGTTTTTAGCTTGGCTAAATTTCATGAAATAGATTTTTTTAGTGAGGTATCATAGGTTAATTTCATGACTATTTTCTAGATTCCTTTCAAAGAGGTTTTGTAATTGATTCGAGTTATTACTAGGGAGGATTAAATTTGTCTTGGTCTCATAAGCAAACTAAATTCTAACATGGATTCCCTATTTTTGAGTAATCTTCTAGTTGTAGTGGTAGATAAGCATCAAGAAGTAGAAATAGTGGGTTTTTTGTTACTCCTACACATAGGGTGGGTTTAGTGCAAGTAATTATAGCTATGGATTTAGTGACCATAAATAGTTTAACTTTTTTGGTTTAGATGGCCTGGGTATTATCCCTCTCTTAGTTTTTAGGTATTTAAAAACCAATTTTTGGTTCTTTTGAGTTATTTGGAGAATTTGAAAGAAATTTTTTAATTTTCTTCTTCTTAGCTAGGGTGATTTATTCCACCTCCTTTGGTAGTGTCAATGAAATCCCTTATTTTAGATTTAGAAGCTTAGAAGGTTTTGATTCATTTTTGGGAACACATAGTGACTATTAAATTCTTGGAAAAGTTATTTTCTTACCTATGGGTTGGCTCCCTTCTAGATTCCTTCAGCCCCTCTTTGATTTATGATTAGTGCACTTCAGGGTTAACTGAATAATGTTCTCTCCTCATTGACTATTATAGGCATGTTCACCAAGCAAAATTTTGTGGCTATGACCTAGAGTGTGGATAATGGTGCTCCTTTGGTGGTTGTTAGAATGGATCTATAAGTATCGATGGTAGATATTAAAGTTGAGGGCAGAGCTTTTTCAAACATCATAGTCATTCTTAACTAGGATCATAGGCTTCTAGTTTTTGGTTTATGTTTCTAATGGTTTTATTATTTCATTGTATGTATATTCTCAAGATTATGGTGGTAATGTTGTTTTATTCCTGTCATTTTGTCCTACCATTCTAGTTGTCTATGCTTGATCTGCACCATGGGGCCTAGGACCAAGTATGTAGGTGACAATAAAGTTTGGTTGTGTAGAGTGAATGTATAGAGATGTATTTAGATAGAAAAATCAAAACACATTCAATGGAATAAAATTATTATTTGTAGAAATGAAACTTATATTCAATAACAAAGAATAAGAAATGGTATAATGTGTTATAGTGCATGTATAAAAAGTAGATGTGTGAAGCAATCTATCTATGCTATGAATTGTGTGGCATATAATATAGTGTAATACAATTCATGTATTGTAGAATAGATACACAAATCATGTTGTATATGTTATGATTATGTATTGCATTAACCTAACTAACTATCTATGGATGGATGTGTATGTTACATATTTAACATGCATGATTACAAAGGAAGTCACAATAACTAATATAGAGTAAAATAAAGGTGGAGTTGACATGTCTCATCCTCCTTGAATGTTTATGGTGAAGTTATTACTAGGTGGTGACCATTAATTCAATCACGTAATTCTCAGTTGTCCACTAATGTTTGTGATCCTAAGAATCACATATGATAGCTAATAGTAATTAATCTCGAGATTCTCAGTTACTCTAGAGCCACTAGTCAAGACACATAGTTAGGTCAACCCAACATGAAGGTATGATATAGTGGGTCCTAGAAGAGTAGGCTAATATGTGAATAGATTTTAGTAAGGCATGCAATAATACATGTTGAGGAGTGTGCATTCAGATGCATAGGCTAAAATCTAAGGTGATCTTTGCACACACGTCTATGAGTAAGTGTGATACTTGTGCATTAGATTATGATAAAGATTCATCAAAATGAGTCCATAGGATTGCAAGAGAGGTGTGATTTATGCATATAGGAATAATCAAAGAGTGTGTTTGGTTGTATAGAGTTAGACCAAAAATCATTCACATTTATTAAAGAGCAATGATATCCATTAATTTTATATGCAACTGTAGAAACTGAAATTAAAGTTGTTGAGAAGTGTGTCACTTGACTTGAATAACATATTTTCCAACTTTGACCACTCAAAAAATTTGATGCAAGATATGGTAGGCATGTGTGTCTATTAATTTGATGATATGATCCTTCTCTATGGGATGAAAGTGTTTGAGATCTAAATCAAAAGAATGGTATGTCTCTGCTACATAAAGAAGTGGTAGAGTGTAAGGCTTGAAAATTTCCATGTTAACTTTGGGTGCATGCCTAAGTATGAAGGTAGATCAATAATGAAGGTTTTATCACTAGTTTCATGTATAATGGTGTAAGGACCATAGCATAATGGTTAGATATTTAAGTGTAGACATTAAAGTGTTCCTTTTGAAGGTGCATCTAAAGTTTATTGCCAACTCAGAATGCATGAGGTGTTTAATTTGCATCATGAAACTCCTAATTTTCTTTTGTATGAGAGAATTTTTTGAACCTATTGATGAATAAAATGGATGTGTTGCAAAAACTTATCAGCCTTTTCTTCTTCTCATTATTATGTGCTTGACTTAGTGGAAACTGGTGCATTATAAGAGATGTCTATAAGTACTAAATGTTAAAATCCAAGACATATCTAGAATGGACTATGACCCATAAAGCTATTAAAGGATCTATTGTAGGCATGTTGAATTTATAAGATATTATCATCCCAATCACAAGTATGTGCATGGTTTTAGATTCATAGAAGATGAGCAAAGGTGTGATTGACCACTTTAGTTTGCCCATATATCTATGGATGAAAAGCTTGTGACTAATCCAACTACATACCCATCTAGTCCCATAATGCTTACAAAAAGTGGCATACAAAGTATGAACCCAAAAATTAACCCAAACATGGTTAAATAAGGCTTGTGTGGTTTCAATTGTGTAATTATATTATCCACTATTAAAAAAACAAAATCATGTCAACACCTCATTCTAGGAATACCAATATTGAAATACATAATGATAGATTCACATGGTCTAGATCAAATTAGTATGGGTGTGTAAAGTCCTAGCTTCATATTCATGAGCTTGGAGATGCAACATGGAATGTACGACTTGATGTAGTGTTCCAAATCTATGTACATGTGTATCTAGAATAAGTGTGACTAAAATGTGGCTAGAGTATTTATCATGCTAAAATGTCCTAAGGACTTAGAATAGTGCACCTTCTAGATGATTCATTAGTGAGGTTTGCCACCAAGAAAATAGAGATGTATGGGCTTGTAAATAAGTTAGTCAGATTAGTATAACTATTGAACTTATTTACCTTGTACTAGGTTAGCGTAAGTTACTTTAAAGTCTTGATTATTTAAGTATATGTATACCTAGTATGTGAAGTTATGGCCATGCATGTATAACACCATGATGAGTGCATGAACTAGAGGTTGGATAAGGCAATATACTACCTTATTGTATTTACATTTATTATGTTATACCATGAGATGAAAGTGGTACATGTAAGTCATCCATTTTATTTACCACACATTATCCAATTTTCTCTATGTCTAATATAATTGAAGTGGATTTTGATCAAAGTGAACAACTCTCTCCTTCCCTAGAATGTAGTGGTACCATTACTTGATTTCTTGAACAATAACATGAAATTATTTCTCATATGTTGAATACCTTTGCACCATGTCACTAAATTTTTTTGAGTGGTATTCAATCAAATGTCCATGTTATATTAGCATTACACTAAGTGCATATTCATATTTATTAGTGTGAATTTTGAAGTAATGATAATGTCAGACATTGAAAGAGCATACCATACATATATCCATTGATTAATTGATTCAAAAGTGTTTTTTTGTACATGATTCAAATCAAAGTTGATTTTTCATGTGTGATCTAGCTAAGAACCTAAGAGATGTATGAGAAACTAAGGATAGACCTGTGGTATAAGTTATGAAGTCAAAAAAAAAACTCAATTCTATGATATTTCATAGAGTGGGCCAATATTGGATCACTTTGATTTACTTTTGATCTACACAAATTCTTGTACAATCAATAATGTAGCCTAGGTAATGAATCTACATTGTGTCAAATGTACATGTTCATATGTTGTATTGTAACTCATGGCGATGCAAGGTGTTTAAGATGTGTGATATGTGGTCCATATTCTCCTCCCAAGTCTTAATATATATGTGGATGTCATCCAAGTAGATGATGATGAAGGAGTTGAGAAAAGGCCTGATTAGATCATCCATCAAGTACATGAAAGTGGTTTCCACATTATTTAGGCCAAAAATCATGACCAATCATTTATATAATCCTTCCCATGTATTAATTTTTGTCTTCCATACATCTTCAAGATGGAATAGAACTTGATGGTAACCTGAATTCAATTCAATCTTGGTGAAGTATTGTGCACCTCAAAGTTGGCCTAAAATTTCATCAATGCATAGTAGTGGGTATTGATTCTTCACTATTTTTTTGTTTAGTCAATGATAGTCTATGAAAATTCTCTAAGACCCATCCTTATTATGTTCAAGGACTATCAAATTCCTATAAGGAGAAGAGATAGGAGTGATCTTTCCATGATCAAGGAGATCTTGTATCTATCAACGGATTTTATCATTCTTCCAAATTGATCTATTATGTAGGGGTTATTTAGAAGAGGGGATCCAAGAACCAAATCAACATATTAATTTATTTCATAGTGCATTAGAATAAATTTAAGATCTGTGAACACTTCACTATACTAATCAAGTAACTTATTGATCTACTTTTGTTATGATGTTGTGTAAGTGGTAGACACTGCAAGAGTTTGATTTATCTTTCACACATGTGTGTCAAGGAAAACCATAAGGAACATGAAATATGCATGGGAGAAAATTTTACATCATTATTTAGTAAAGACCAAGGTGAATTTGGTAATTAGCATTGAATCAAAGAGATTATAGAAGTATCTTGCACTTGGATAATCTAATATTGTGTCTTGGCTTGATATGTAACTTACTAGTCATATGAATATAGTCTCCCCATCAAGATGTCATAGACCTACATGAGTTTTATATCATAAGTGATGTTAACCTCCATAGGCTTGAATTTGTAATGAAAAGTGCATTGTAACTAGACCTATATATCTTTACCCTATTGCATCCACCCTAAAGAGTATGGATTGAGATGCACAATAGTGGAAAGATTAAGGCATTAAGTTGTGGACATAATGATGTTATTTTGAATTTCACTATCTATGACGATGTGAAGAGGCTAACCCTTCACCCAAAACATGTTATGGAAGAAATGTTCATGCTACTTAAATATGTAGATCACAATGGTGTTGTTTCTTAGTTAAGAGGCATATAGATCAATGTTATCCATTGATGTGGATCTTGATGGAGACTATGCAATCAAGAATTATTGTGTAAGACACTCAAAGTCATAATGAGTGGTTGATTGATGATGATGAAACCACTTATCACTATAATTATTATTTTCTTTGTTTAAATTATAAGGCATAATAGCCTTTGAATATTTAATAGTCTTCTAATATTATTCACTTTTGTGATAAGTATTTTTATTATGCATAGAAGGATGTGATGTGGAATTGTGTAAGGGATTGATCTCACTCACTACATTGAATGAAGAGGTGGAAAACTATTTCATATTTTCCTTGGCTTCAATCTTAAAAGTGATAAGATATGATTGGCCTCAACATTTCATAAGTCAAGAACTCCATCTTCACATAGATATAAGTTGAGATTAAATTTATTTAATTCAACACATTATGTTGTTCACTCAATTTCTCATGCAGGCATGTAAAGTATTCATGAAATATGTTAATGTATTCCACCATTGACTGATCTTTACACTAATGTAGCTATTGTAAATTGATGTATCAATATTCAAATCATTGGAGAGGGTAGTATACCTCCTTTATAACATCAATAAAAGTCTTCTATGATTTGATTAGAACACAATATTTTGCATGTTTTGTACTGAAGGGTTTCCACTAATGAACAATAAGAATGGACATATTCAATACTACAAAGGTGATCTTCTCAACATCAATGAAGTATTTGATTGATAATTACACCTTGAGTTATTGAATCCAAGAATATAATGCTTTGGTTTCAATATTTCCTTTGAATAGAGGGATGTCGAGATTGACTTTTAATTTGAAGGTGGTTTTTTGATAAAACTATTGTGGAGCATATTATGGATATGGGTGAGAAGGTGGTAGGTTAAGTTACATCATCAATTCATAAAAATATCCAAAAAATATAATGCATTATACCTCTAGTGCATTAGTGATGAGCATTTAGAATTTTAAGGATACCTCTTGTTGCCTCTGGGTGTCAAAAATATTAATTTTGGTATGACATTCATTTATAATTTATTATATAAAATTGAATTTTAAACCTTATCTCTCTCACATTGTGCTCATGTGGTTATATTCATAAAAACAAATGGAAATCTGCTTTGATACTAGTGATCTATACCATGGGGCCTGGACTAAGTGTGTGAGAGACAACTGAGTTTGGTTATTCATAGTGGTGTGTTATACTTCATGTATTACATAATAGATACATAGAGCATGCTATCTATGTTATGACTATGTATTGCATTGACTTGACTATTTATATATGGCTAGATGTGTATATTAAATATTTAACATGAATGATTACAAGGGAAACAATAAGAACTAATATAGAGTATAATTAAGGTGGAGTTGACATGTCTCACCCTCCTTGCATACCAATGGTGAAGTTTCCAACTGGGCAGTGACCACTAATTAGATCATGTGATTCTTGACTATTATCTAATTATATTGATCTTGAGAATCCTAATTGATAGCTAATGGTGATTAATCCCAAGATTATTTGTTATTTTATAGACATTATTCAAGGCACGTAGTTAGGGTAAGATGACATGCAATTATGATATAATGGGTCATGATGGAGTAGGATAGTCTATGAGTATATGCCAACAAGGCATGTAGGACTATGAGATGAGGAGTGTATAGTGAGATACACATGATAAGATCTAAGGTGATAATTATATGGGAATATGTGAGGAAGTTAAATAATCATAAATGGGTATGTAGAAGCTTCATGCAAAGGAGTGTGTGAGAGGTATGAACTATGCATAGAATAAAGCATAAGGAGTGTGTTCAGTTGCATTGAGTATATGCATAGATCAAAGTTGGTTCCTAGTAGCCTTGATTGTGTCATGTATTTGATACTCCAAGATATCTTTTCTAATTTTATTTTTTCTATTATTAATGGGAAGGGGACCTGCCAACCCTGGTATCTATCAAAATAATATTTTAATAGGAAAAAAACTAGTTTACCTTGCGTACAATGATAAAAAGTTTATGCAATTATAGTAATTATATTTTCTAATTTTTAAAATCATAACTTTTTCTAATTTATTTTCATTAAATTTATAAATATCATAATAATTTAATTATTGGAATGATTTAGGGTATCATATACTACAAAAAATAATAATATCTGAAGGTTATAATGTAAGGTAGGCATTTGGTATTCATAGCTCAAAATCCATGTTGGAGGAATACACCTAGCTCAAAACATAAGTGGGAATAAAAACAAAGCCATAATAAACATGAAACTCAATAACAAGCACCAATACCCAAGGGAGGGGTGGAGGATCATCCTTAGGAGGCATAGTCACCCAAGCAAAAGCATCTACAAAAATAATATATGGGGCCACCCAGTCATCCAGGGGATCTATTTTCATATCAATAACCTAGCCATAAACATGGTGCATTTTATTATTAGTTTTTATAGGAGATACTCTATGAGAGGGAGATATATCAAATTTTCCATGCATTAGTAGTAAGCCGCACCCTTATAGATGAAAATGAGGGGATAAGTGAATGTAACTTCATGAATAGATTTTATGCCTTCTAGGAGGAGTCAATGGTGGTCCCTAAACTATCCCATCTAGTGGCACATTATTAATAGTAAAAGGGACACTCCCCTAGTGGTCTAGAAGTTTCTATAGGTATCAAGCTTCCATCACAATCTTATCTATTTAGACTTAAATCTACATACAGGCCAAAGAAATAATAGAGACCTTATCATTAAATGTAAAATCACAAGATTAAGCATAATTAGTGAAAAAAGATTATTTATTACCTTCAATAATTGGAAAATAATGGTGGATATGGAAAAACTCCACATAAAATAATAAAAAGTGGATAATTAGTTGAGTCTGCTAGAAGTGTAAACCATCAAGAAAATGACTCAAGGTGATAAGGCTAGAATAGGCTATGGATCCATTTCCAATCAGATTGGGAATGTAGGCAGAACCAAAATAATTATTTTAAAGACTCATGGAGGTATCATTCATGAAATTTAGGTAGATTTATTCTCATGTGAGAGAGTCACTCCTTGAGTGGGATGCCTTGGTAGACAAGACGCCACATAAAGTGGGAAAGCTTAGTTTCAATCCTAGTGTGGTAAATTATGTTAAGTCAAAAAAGTCAATTTCTGAGAGAGGATTTAAATCCCTATCACTAATTGATCTTGTAGAGAGAGGATAGAAGGGACTCATGACTTGATATAAAAGGCTTGGAGAATAATTCTTGAAATAGATGTCATAATTCCAATGCTAGTATTTCCACCAAACTTGAGGTAGATAAAAACCAAGATTATAAAGTATAACATCAAGAAATAGCTCTTGAATTTGGAGCACAAAAGGTTAGTACACATTATTCAATTAAAATTTAGTTTTCTCATTAGGCCAAAAAATATAGTCCTTAGAAAAAACCATATCATGAATGGTAAGGATACCTTTCCTAAAAATCCTGAGGGCTTTGATTCCTATAAATTTAGCCATTAGAAAATTAGAGCTTGTCATATCAGGAGACCATCAGATGCTATGATCATTGACAGATAAAACTATACAAAAATCATCCCCAATCCACTTTATTTTAGGCTTGACAACTTTCAAGGCTTTCCATATGATTTTGCAACAAAAGAGCCATCAATTTTGATAAGATTTGTAGTGATGAAAAGGGATTAGAAAACTATATTATTCTAATTGGGCTTACCATAAGAGGACCTAGAAGAGGTATAAGACCTTACTAGGAATTTATAGACCTCAATACCTTCAATGTGTAAACCAACCTTTTAACACATACAGTTTCGCTCTACCTATAAAGGTCAATAGTTCCCATGCCTCATTTGTCTTGAGGGAGGAAAAAAACATCCTAGGGGACAAGATGGAATCCCTTGGCATGTTTGGAATTAGACCAAAGAAAATACTTGAGGATTTTGGCTAAACTATCATAAGCCACTTTAGAGGGATCCCAATAAGAGGAGTAATAAACATGGGTGGTTTCCATAATATTGGTACAAATTTGGAACTTCCATGCTAAGGCTAATGGTTTGGTAATCTAGTACTCAACCTTATTTTCCACTCTTTTGATGACATACTATGACAACTCAGCTGGAGAATTATTAAAGGCAAAATGGATGCTAATAAATTTGAATTGTTCTCCATGCACCATATATTTAAAATTATAATGAAGAATCCATTATGGCATAGGAATCATACTTTGTCTGAAGCATTACATCTTATTCCACTACAAACTAGTCCCTGAGGCCAAATAAAAAATGTCAAGGCATTTCATATCTTCCTAGAAGGTCCACTCTTATTATTCAAGTGTGAGAGGAAATTGTCATCCGTAAAATTGCCATTAATTAATTGGGAAGATTATTTAGGCAAAGATATATAATGAATCAAACCCTGTTAAGCTCTATAGGTAGGGAGATATACTAAATCTTCTACAAAATTAACATATAATGCCAAAGGTAGAGCGTACCACTACCTAATGGAGCATGGTAGGTCAATGTTATCAGACTTAAATCCATTAATGGTGAGGTAGGATGAGGCATATGAATGAAAATTTTTTAATGCCAAAATGAATAATTATCTAAAACCTAAAGCCTTTATCATGTCCAGAATAAAAGGACACTCAATCTTGTCATATGCTTTTTTAAAGTTGAGATTGAGAAAAATGGTTCTCTAATGATAAAATCTGGTCCATTCCATGCCTTCCCAAATAGAAATAAGGTTTTATAAAATATATATCCCTTTAATGAAATCAATTTTCTTAGTTATAATGATGCAATGAAGAATAAAATGGACCCAATTTACCAAAACTTTGGTGAGGATTTTGTATGAGACATTCAACAAGGTAATGGGCTGACAACTAACAAGAAGCTCTAAATCACCCACTTTGGGTATGAAATTAGTATTACATTAATTAATTAAATACCCCTAAAAATAGTTTTGTATGAATTATTTATAAATTTGAAGTAGGTCAGTCCTAATAAAATACCAATTAGATTTTATAAAATTGACATGGAAAGTTGTCAAGGCCCAGAGCTTTGTCATTACTCATGCACTGAAGATCCTTTTTGAGTTTTTTGATGGTTATTTAAGAGTAAAAAAGCCATTTATTAACTAGTTTAACCTTGTAAGGAAACACATCAAGGAATTCCTACAAATCCAAATCTCTTTTCGGTGTAATCTCCTGGACTTGGAAAACTAATTTGTAGTGATTCATGAAGGTCAAAGAGATGTTGAGAAGGGAAGTGAGCATAGACTGGCATTTATATTTTGATGGAATTTATATGATCATGTTCCTTTTTAGATCTAAGGGATTTGAATAAGTCCTTGGAATCCTTATCACCAACCTTGAGTCAGTGTAACCTGACATGTAATTGTGCCCCTCTAGAAACATGGATTTCTGCCACTTTAATATGGTGTTTAAGCGAGGAAAAAAGTTTATACAAAGTAGATTCAAAATATAAGCTCAAAGAGGGAGGATAACCTTAAAAATTCCTTGAGTGTGGAATCCTCACTATGTTTCCTGACATGCAAAACTTGTTTCCCATAGTGGTGAAGGAAAGTGGTGGTTCATAAAATGGCCTCATTCCACCACTCAATCTAGATGGTAATAAAAGGAGGGTATCAGATGAATGTTTTTAGTGTGGCTTATAAGATAAGTATTGATAATGAAATAATTATGTGGAACCTTGTATTGACCTATGACCCATTACACTCTATAGGAGATAGGAGAATGATTAAAGAGAACCAAGTAAGAATGGATAGTGATAAACTATCCATTAATTTTAAAGATAAAATATTTTAATCTGAAAACATATAATAGTCAAGAATTTTTAGCACATGGTGATCCTCAACATGAAATTTAGACCAAATAAACCAAGACATGTTATTAATTGCATGTCATCAGAGGAGGGTTGATAAGAACCCATTTATTCTTTACATAATACCATGTTTCATGATTTATGACACCACCACATAGGCAAGGCACCAAAATATCCTTGTAAATCTCAAGCATATTAAAATCTTCACAATCAAACCATGTGTTGGGGAAATATTTTTAGCCAGGGAATGCCAAAGTAGAGATTTGTTAGGTCCATTATTATGGCCATAAATATTGAGAATGAAAAGACAATGGTCATCAATGTCTAGAAGTAGCCATATATATCGATGTGATGAGTCTTCCCCCATGAAAATAATGAAGGGGAGAAACTTAGGAGACACTAATATGATGGACCCTCCATGTCTATCTTCATGCAAAGTATAAAAATGGGTGGCATCATGACAAATGCAGTGCAAAAAATTCTACAAATGAAAACCTATAACTTTAACATCTTGTGGACAAATAAAATCTAGATAGCCTATTTGTTGACAAGTAACACACAAAGTATTTTATAGATGAATATGTAATACCTTTTATCTTACATGATAAAAATTTCATTAAGAGAAATCATCCATGTGGAATCCCCCCTCGCCATCCTCAAAATCTAGTAGCATAATAAAACTATTACATTGGATTAGGCTAGGAAGACCTCAGTATAATGGAGAGGAATTTAGCCCATGGTCATCTCTAGGAATGTCACCACCACCATCGGGTGGGATGTGAGATTGCCTTGAGAATTAGCCACTGATTAAGGATATCCCAATAGTAGGGACCAAGGAATCTAAAAAACTATTTAAAACTATGCTTTGTTGATTGTATGGAACTAGAACAATAAGGGGAAGCATATTATGTATATCTTGAGAAGTCTTAACACTTAGAGATGAGGTGGTAGGGGAGGAGGGTTTCAACCCTAATTGAGGATTCTTAGACTAGAGTATGGTACAACCATCCCTGATGTCCACCACTTTGGGCTTCATTAGTTATATAGAGACCAATGAAGGCTTTCAACATCATAAAAGGTGGAAATCTTTGATATAATGGTTAGAATCTTGAAAATTAAATTAAGTTTTAGGAAAGTTAAAGTACACAAATTTATATGACCAACATGCATCACCTACCTAAATATCAATAAATTCCTTTTAAACTTCATAAAGTTCCACCTGAATGCAATCTCATTTGTCGGTAGGAAGAGAACCACTTTAGCTATTCATGGTAAACAATGTGTCAATGTGTGTAATAATTTGATCCATAAAGGCCCATAAGTGCATTCACAAGCTAAGAAGCTTAATGTATGCAGGGACTTGAAGGGAGCCTTGGTTTTTTACCTTAAATCATAGGTCTAATTAGATATAATCATGAGTGTGGTTTGAAGAAACCAATAACGTGATTTGGAAAGAAGGGATCTGGATTCATAATTTTATTTAAAGGTGAGTAGGAAAAACCATTTGATAAGGTTTCTAACACCAACCACATGGATCCTTGATATCTCTTAGTGGTGGTAAAACCATTTCTAGAGAGACTCTTATGAGGGGACTCAACCAAAAATTAAGTAATAAGGGAAAAAAAATCATACCATTTGCATGCTTGTTCAATAGCATCACTAGAAAGACATACCTTTGGATGAGAAGGAAGGGTAGAGGGAGTACCTCATCGAATTCATTTGGAATAAACTTATGATCTATCTTGGATGATATTTCTCTCCTATCATATACCAATAGATTGTAATTGAGAGTGGGGAAGACATTATATAGGGCTAGCCCACACACATGGTAGAGTGATGAATGTAGTAAATATCTAGGACCCCTAGAAAGTCCAACAAAAGTGGTATGTAATGGGGGAAAACACACACAACTGAATGCAAGTTGACCATTGGAAACCCTACAAGATTGTTTCTTTCATCTCATATCATAATAATTTTATGTTTAAATATTCAATATTTTATTAGTAATTGAAATTTATATTTTTTAATATTTTGCAAATACATTTCCTATATGTATCCCCTTTCTGAATAGATTTTCATATTAAAATTCTTATATTCCTTAAGCTTTTGAAATGTGACATTTTTATTTCATATTTGATGCAAGTAACTAATAATCATAGAAATCTAAAACCATTATTATTTTTAAGAGCCTTTTTATTAGAAGAATATGACATTCTCACTTTACCTTATATTTAATGATAAAAATATTTTACAATTTTATTAATCATTTTTTCTCATTATTATTATTATTATTATTATTATCGTTGTTGTTGTTGTTGTTGTTGTTGTTGTTGTTGTTATTATTATTATTATTATTATTAATGGACATTATTGAATTTAAACATTATGGTCAAAAAATTATATTTTACCTTTTCACTTTTCATTTAATACAATAATCTAGTCAATCATTTAGAAGTATTTAAACATTTTTTATGAGAATAAGATGAAATTTTTATTTTAATTTATATAAAATTACAATTTTTACAAAAATCTAACAATTATTTTTACCAATGTTTATTATTTTTAAAAACTTATAAATATTACATTTTGAATTTATAGCTAAGCTCAAGAATAAAATGAGCCTTTTCCAATTCATTAATAATTACAATTAATTTTTGTACGTCTAAGATTTTATATATTATTAGCATGTTTAAGTGTATATAAATCATTGGTTGAGACTAGGCCCTTAATAATATATCTTATTCTATTTTGGACTCTATTAAACCTTCGCTTGCATTTGAAAATTTAATTTCAAGTCATCTAGGGTCAATGTAATATTGACATTCAATTCAAGACACAAACCTTAAAAGTATTTTTTGTTACCCTAGGATGCTCCTAGATGCTCTTACGATCCACAAAAAGATGTTTTAAGATTTGTAGTTATATCAACTAGTATCACATTAATTAGATAGTGTTCATATTATTTGTGGGTAATTTTATCATTTCCATTTGTTATTTGTATTATTTATTGTTCCATAATTTACATCTTTCCAACTTCTACAATGATATCATTTTCACTAATAAGGTATTAATTTCAATTCAATAATTCTATATATACAATAGTATGTTAATGCATTTAGAGGGAAGGATCACACATCTTTGTGATTGTTATTTGGTCTATTATCATACACTATTTTTTAATTGATACATGTATATTTTATGGTTTTGAAAGGCCCCTACAACCTCGTACAAAGATCTTGATATATAAATATTACAATACTAGACAAACTAATTAAAAACTTACAACAAGCCATAAAAAATGGATAGAAACCATAGTATACTAAATTAAAACCTTCCAAATAAGATATCCCAACATATAACACACAAAAAACTAAGAAATAAATCTATATAAATAAACAAATCATTTGTATTCCTTCTACAAAGAGACATCAGCCACAATGCAATGTCCTAGAATAGTAACCTAACCAACCAACATGGGCCCGACTAAGATACTTCCTCACACTCTACCTTATGAGATTGAAAGGTCATATTAGTTAGTTTTAATTCATTATTAGTATGTCCAATTTTTTTATTGCACACCACTATCCAATCCTCCCTTTCCCCTTCACCCATGTTTGAATACAAGTGTATATATATTTCTAGTGAACTAATGAGCTGAAAACTAACTTATTTACCTTTACTAGGTTCCTCTTAAGCCTATTCCTCCATAAATCTCCTTCCCTACGTAATTTACTCCACTAATTTGTAGGATTATGTTTTTACTATTTCATTTTAGGTGAAACAACTGATTAAAAGTTTGAGGATTCACTCTCAAAGGTTCTAGCTACCTCCACTATCATAAATTATGGAATGGAATTATTTGAACAAGTTGGTTCTATATTTTTATTATTGGAACTATTACATACTGTGGTCAAATGACCAGCATTGAAACATTTATGGAAACATAAATATAAACCCCTATAATATGGGGGTTTATTCCATAAGTGATCCTTAGCATGCAGGTAAAATTAGTAGGTACATCCTTGGATATATAAATATTGACAAGGATTATATCAAATGGGGTATGGGATAACGTGGTAGCGAAATTCTTTGTATACTTAAGTTCATCTAGAATGTTACCTATTAGCCTATAACAAGGTTTAGCCTAGAACTGAAGAGGGAGGTGATGTAAGAAAAACCAAATAGGCTTGATAGTAAATTATTTGGTAACTGTATTTAAATCCTGAAATCATGGTTTCATTAAAATAATATGCTAACCCTAACTCCACAATAATATTTATTTTTACTACATTGTCAAATTTTAAATTTTTATAGTAACATGCTTGTATGTAAATAAGAATGAGTGAAATAACATAAAGAATCAATTAATTTCTTGCATCTCAAATAGATGGATAAGGTTTTGGGTCTTCATATATAATGTATTGATTGTATGAGTGTTTATTTCCAAACCATATAATAAAAAGGGTTTGAATATGATATACACATCATAACTACTCTATTTTTTATGATCTTGCAATGTCTCTTATATGTTGGCCTCAAGATGCTCCTAAAATACATAGGTTTCTATTTTTTTGGTTTTAGTTAACTTATGAGTATTAAACTAGTTTGATAATATTTTTATAATTATTGTACTAGTGCAATAATTATCATGTCAACTAACTAATTTGCCTAGTCTCTCATGACTTGTTGTGCCTCTATTTTTAGATTTACCACTTTTAAAATTTTGAATTGGATGATAATATGTTTATTATTTTAATTCAATATTTATTTATATACCTAATCATGATAATGCATTTATAAGGAAAAAACACATGTAGATATCACACATCATTGTAACTATGCCTTGTTCCATCTAGATATACTTGTCTTGTTACTAAATCACCAACTATTAAAGTGTTATAACTACAATATTGTACCAATATAAGTATATTATAAGTATTATAAAGAATACAATAGTTTATTAAATGTCATACCTATGTATAAGGGATAGGACAATCATACATACTAGATTTATTTTTAGGCCACATGGGCATTAATTTCTAAATTGTTTAAGAATAAGGATATGACTAAGGAAAACCATAATACCTACACTATATTTTTTATGCTAGTGAAAACTTTCATATTTATTTTCCTTGGGATGTTCCTCGATTCTCTTATCATTCCTAGATTTATAGTCAAGTGTTTTTCTAGATCCACTAGTATCAAACTACTTTTTTAGTATTCTTGACCACTATAAAGTTACTCAAATATTAGTCATGTTAGATATTATTTATTTAAACCATTTAATTTGTGTTTTCATGGTCTATTATGCCTTAATTATTTTCTTTCCCACTTCCAAAATTTTACATTATGCACTAATAAGTTTATTAATTTGAGTTCAATAATTCTATATGTACATAAGCATGATAATTAGTTTATAGGTAATTATAACACATAGAGATCATAAATCATCATGAGTGTGCCTTGGTTTATCCACATGCACCTTGTATTTAAATATATCACCATATATTCAAAGTTATAGTTGCATTATTGTATAAATATAAGGATCAATGAAAGCTAATATGTAATGGATTGATTTATTTGTTCTTAGACATAGGGAAAATTATTGGGATATTCAAACACGCTAAATTCAATTTTACACTAAATGATTATTAATTTATAAAAAAATACAAAAGTAATTGTTTGGATAAGGGAAACCTCTCATAAATACACAAAAAATTATTCTCTTACAAGGTTTCTTGGGTGGATTGGAATTTGCAGCAAGTAGTTTTTTTTTTTTTTTTTAATAATGTTTCATGCATCAAAATGATAATATTAGAGAGGTTTATACAAAATAAGGAATATAAAATAGATTAACAGTGTTTTTTATTGATTTTAAACCATATATAAGTTTAAAACCATAAATATAATGTTTATCTAGTTTGAAAGTGGTTAGCCACTTTTGAACTAATTTGAAAGAGTTCATTTTTTTCATCATCATATCACTTCACATCTTTTGTTTTTTTTCCTACTATCTCAAGATAGGTTTTTAATCAATTTCATTCAATTCTATCATGAATGTATAATATAATTAAGGAATTAATCTAAAATCCTCCTTTATCAAGTTTCAAGCCTCTTAAACCCTTGTTTGGCTTAATTTTAAATATCTATTAATGATCATTAATGCATTTATAGTGTATTTTCATTGTTCCTTATTTTATTATTATAGAATAGTGTTATTAACATAAATCCACTATATCATAAAACATAGTAGGTGATATATGATTTCTTACACCACTTAGGGTTAGATTGTATATCTATTTTCATATTAGATTTAATTTAGATAATGGTTTCCTGTATTATTGATTTTCCCCTTATTTCATCATGGTTATCTTTTGCAAGTGTCTAGTGTTACATTTAATTCTCTCTTTTCCTCAATGATTTGGATTCAATGTGTTTATTCTAGACATGCTTATTCTAGTTTTATCCTTACTTTTTCTCTATTTTAGCCCTATCTCCTTTAGGTTTATATATTTTTCTATCTTATGGAAACTAAGGTTGTATGTATATATATTCAAAAAGAAAAGAGGTGGTACCTTTAATTCTAAATTATGGTGAAAAGATACATCTATAATGTCAAATTTAGATGTCAGAGATAAAGAAAGAGTTAAACATGGCTCGTTTGATAAGAAAATGAAGTGAACACCTTGACACAAGAACCTAAAAAGGGTAATAAACCATCAAAATCCTCAATTTCAGTACATATAACCTCCAAAACATTCAAGGGTAAACAAGTTAAAAATAAACAACATACAAGACATGAAGGAATGGTAGAATCATCAATATATAGAAACATAAACCATAATCAATGGGAAATATATCCCATGTGATATTATATCCTTTCCTTTTTGTCTTTCTTATTTTTAACCTCTTACCACAACCTAGAGAAGGCTCCACCATGACTATCTATAGTTCTAAAGTATGGGTATATGGAGGAGCATGTGATACCATAAGTTCCTTAGTAGAGTCTAAGTTTTCATATTCATGAGTTTGATTTAGCCTACTTGACATCTCATTAAGATCTATTATAATAGATGAATTTCAATCCTCTCCTCTTTCCACCTTGAGAGTAACAAATGCCTCAACTTATGGATCAATGTCTTTATGTTTATTATTTCATGGCTCTGTTGAGTGTTGATTGTTTTCATCTTCTCCATCTTCTCCATATTTTCCATATAAATCCTTTAGTTGTGGAAAAATCCAACTTTTGGATGTTTTTTTTGTCCCCTTTTTCTAGTTGGGCTCATGCTCGGGGGCATGTAGCTAGGAGATGTCTTATTAATTTATAGTGTTTTGAGTGAAAATATATATTATCATAATCCACCATATAAATGTGTTGAAATTCCACATATTTGAGGAAGATTTTATCTAGTAGTCCTTAGCTAATATCAATTTCAACACAAATGCAAAAAAAATGTTACAACCCTACAAAAATCCTCGCAGTATCACTTTTGATATAAGTTTCCAAGGAGTTACCTATCTCTACAAATGTGTAAGTGAAATGTAGAGGTAGGTTGGGTAGTCTAACCCAAACTAGAACATTGGTGTTTAAGTGAATATCTAAATCAAAATCTAAGAACCAATGAGTGATAAAGATCCTCATAGTTCCCAAAAACCAAGGACCATCTACTAAGAATTTCTAATAACATTCCATTTCAATAAATAAAACAATGAGAAAACCTTAGAACATATCATGATCTCATACTGACTCATTTATGAGGTGTGTATCTATTGGTATAGAGCCATAGTGGAAGGTCAAATTTCATTGAATCTGTAAATGACTGCTTGTTTTTATTAAAATTCTTGATATTAGAAAACCTTTCTAGCTATTATTTTCACTATCTACACCTTCTCATCATGATCCATTACATAGCCTTTGGGTATGTGAGAGGGATTCCTTTCATTTTATTTACTGACTGTATTTTTTAGTGCTTCTTTAAAAGAAGGTTTTGATGTTGTAGGATTCCTTGGATTGGTTCCTCCTCCACAAAATCATAACATCAAAATGATGGTGGAATATTTCACTAAATTATAAATCATAAGAGGATTATTATCCTCAAGTTTTATGCCATCAAAAATAATGTGTTATTTATCCTTTGGAATCCCTTTCAATTGTTTTATCTTTCTTTTTAGAATAAACACATGGTTAGTTTTTTGTACCCAGAGACATTATTTTCTCGAATAGATTTTTTGAGATATTGAAGTTCTCTACCCTTGAAAATAAGGTATTGTTTCTTCTTTTAAATCCATTTCATTTTTCTATATTTCTTTTTAGAATAAGCACATGGTTAGTTTTTTGTAGTCAAAGACATTATTTTCTCAAAAAGAGTTTTAACCATAAGATGAAACCCTATCATCTGAATTAAATTTTACATATCTATAGGGATTTTATTAGTAAAATTTATTACCATCCAATGGACATTCAAGTGTCCCTTTTTAACCCTAGGCTATCAGTGTTGGAGACCAAATTTTGTTCAAACATTTTGTCAAATGTTTTGTGTACATCCTTTGTGAATCCAAAATTTGAATAGTCCATCCATGTGGATGAATTTTTTCAAACATATACCCTTCATACTCCTATATTTTTTGATTGGTCATAGTTTCATAGTGGGGCATTGAGGGTGCATGAGAGAGGCTAGGATTGTGAGTCAAAACTAAGTTCTTTTCCAAGACTATTTCGTAGAGCGAAGCTATGGCCATTGTCAGACTCTAACCACTTCCAATCATGCCTAAAAAAATCTAGTTCATCAATACCCAAGTCAAAAATGACCCATGCCAGTTATAACCCTAATAATATCTAAATTTAATGATCATATAAACCATGATAGATAGAGAGCTTTGATTCCCCCTATCAAGTTTTGACCAATGTCTACACCATCATTAAAATCCATCAAAAACCCTAACATCCCTTAATCCTTGCAACCATAAAGTACACTCATAAAAACCATCATTACCAAACACATGATAAATCTCTAGCCATACCATAGGAATCCTAATATCCTACCTTGAGTTTAACCTATCTATACTCAAAAGGCTGATCTGAACACCCTAGGATGAAACCCTTTCGAAAGAGAAAAAACATTATTTCAAAAGATTATATATTTTTGAAGTCAAAATGAGCAATCATTTAACACTACCTCCACTTACATGGAGAGAAATAAATAAGAACTATTCCTCCTATAAGTTCCATGTTAACCCTAAAACACCCTCCTATCATAGCCAAATCCATGGCCTCCTAATGGCTAGTGAAAATACAAGGCATTAATTCAAATGACCACAACTAATCTTAGGACTTCCCATCTTTGATCAATCATATATATGATATATACATGTCATATATGTATATCTATGTATGTGTATGTGTATGTATATATATACACACACACACACATATATATGTATGTATATATATATATATATATATATATATATATATATATACACACACACACATATATATATATATACATATATATATATATGTGTGTGTGTGTGTGTGTGTGTGTGTATACACACACATATATACATACATACATATATATATATATGTGTGTGTGTGTGTGTGTGTGTGTGTGTGTATATATATATACACACACACACACACACATACATACATACATACATATATATATATATACACACACACACACACACACATGTATATGTATGTATGTATATATATATATACATACATATACATATGTATATATACACACACACACATACATATATGTATATATATACGTATATATATATGTATGTGTGTGTGTGTGTATATATATATATGTATGTGTATATATATGTGTGTGTGTATATATATATATATATATGCATATATGTATATATATTTATGAATGCATGTAAATGTATGTATGAATGTATTTACATGCATTCATATATATATATATATATATATATATATATATATATATATATGTAGCATCCATACATACATACATATATCCCCTATTAGGTAAAGTGGTAGACTTAATTCCACATTGTTTGATTTTATTTAGAATCATTTGATTAGTGATTATGATAATTTGAAAAATAATATGTAAATTGTTAATGAGTTAATTCTCCTTTTGTTGATATATGTATAACAATGTAATAAAATGACATAAGTGATATTAATGATGAAAATTTGAATGACTTAAGTAATAATTCTATGGATAGTTATATTTTGAATGATCATGATAAGTCTATGTTTAAAAAAATATATTTTATTATATTCTAATTACAAATATCCCATGATGTATATGTGATAAGAGATGAAAAAAAACAAATCATTACCTAAAAATAATAAGAAGGTGGAAGTGATTGTCTAATATTATAACAAATCTTTGAATACTTATATTATTATACTTTATAAAGGTTCCCCTATCAAACTAAACAATGTGACTATGTCTATAATTGGTTCTCTTATTGTTCTTCCTAGTATTTTTTCTACTTAAGTTTCTATCAATTTTCATTCTCATTTTGATTTTATTTTTCCTTTCATTTATCCCCAAATTACTTAATATTATAAAACATTTTTTCCAACATTATCCCTTCAAAATTTATGTTTATTAAGATCCTAATGTCTATATTCCTACTTATGCATCTATCAATCCTTCAATACAAATTTTAGAATCCACAATTCTTTGAAAAATATTTAAATAATAAAATATATGCAAGAAAAAAATCAATTAATTTCCCAATATATAGAATGATAAATTTATAAGGTTAATTTGAAATACATATTACACAAACCTTTGTATTTTGAGGTTATCACTTATAATTTCCATACTTTGTTTATTTCTATTAAGTTGTATTATTTCATCATTAAATTAAAATATTATCATCATATCAAATTTTTTATCCTTAATGTTCAATATTTACACACATTGATAAAATATTGAAAACAATCTAGCACATAATTGTTAAGGACAATGCCTTGGATTGGTTTACCCTCAAGCATCGAGCTTCATTAAAAAATAATCTATTTTTTTAATTTTACTAGCCCAATTTTAAATCAATATATATGAAAGTTCATGTTTTAATATCTTGGTAAAAATTAGTAATGAACTAATTAGAATGTTAATTAATATGTGCTTAAACTAAAAATAATTCTTATGAAAATGATTGACGAGTTTCTTAACACTGAATTCTAAAGTATATTTTCTAGCAGTTTACTTGAACCCATTAATAAAAAAGTAATTTTAAATGAATTTAAATGTATTGATGATATTTATTGATGCATTTAATAATAATGATAATAATCCTATAGTCATCAACATACTTAAATATGGAACAATTTCACCCAATGTAGTGCAATGGTAAAACAAAATTAAAATCTAAGGCTAATGATACTATTTTTAAATGAAACAACAACAACAACAACAACAACAAAAACAACAACAACAACAACAACAATAATAATAATAATAATAATAATAATAATAATAATAATAGTAATAATAATAATAATAATAATAATAATAATAATAATAATAATAATAATAATAATAATGATGATGATGTATTTAATGCAGTAGATCAACCACTTGAGAGGCTTATCCTTTTTCTATAAAGGAAGAGATAAAAATTTACATAGTGATCACATAGCCCCCAAATTGTTCTTTGATAATTTATTGAATGCAATATGATATATATACCTACACAATCTAAGTTTTAATCATCTATACCCTTGAATAAAAATAATAATTCTAATTAATAATGTAATAATCACATAATTCAAGGTCATTCTACAAATAGATTGAAAACTATTTAACATAAATTAAAGGTTTTGATTGAGAAAAACTAAATCTATGTATAAGGCCACAAAATTAATATGAAACAATCAATGGCTCAACAAATCAATCATTTAAAATACTTTACCCAACCTATTTGAAATCATGTTACTAAAAAACATTGGTTTTCGTATGATAAGTCAAAATAAATATCCTTAAGTTTCCAATACTCATCATTTAAACAAATTTAATGGTGTTTGTATATGCTAAAATATTATTTTATATAATATTCTAGTCTTGTACCTAATAAAACCAATCAATGTATCAACCATTTAGTTTATGGCCTTTTCACCTTGAAAGGCTCATGTGTGTCATATTAATATGCCTAATTTCTCATTTTATTGTCCAACCCTAATATTTTGATGATACAGATAACGAGCATCCCATAGTATACATAACACTTAATTTATATCCTTCATTATTAGTTAAATACCTTTATTAACTTTCTACCCTAATGGAAACTAGTTTCTATATAGGAACACTAGTGTCCAAACTCTACCACTAGTCCTTATACATTACAAATGACCAAACATGAAAAATATTTTTACATGTAAGGGTCGACCTATTTTTTATTTAACCCTCATGTGATATTATTTCAAAAGGTGTGTTATAAATATAAATAAAATTCTATTCTTACTCACTTTTAAATTATCTAACACTCATATAGAAAACACCTGATAAGTATTTTCAAATATAATATAAACTACCTTATTCTTTCATCTTTCAAAATTAATCATAAGAGAAACATCCTTACAAGTTTGAAGCAGTCCAAGAACTTCCCATGAGTGATACTTATCATAATACAAGGTAGATCACTACATGCATTTACATATAACATATACATAATTTTTCAGACATAAGTACACACATAGGGGGAATTACATATATAGGATCCCCTATTTAGAGTATCATCCATGTAGGTAGTGTTTGTTGAAATATGGGTATTTGAGGTCCATTTGAATCCATGATCCCACTAACCCATTTTTGTCAAGGTGACAAGAACTAATCAGAGGAGCTAGGGGTTTGATTTATCTACTAGTTTTAAAAACATGTGTGCACAATCTAAACAAACAATATAAAAGTAAATATTGAACCTTGATAGGTAAATCTAACATTTATAGAAACAAGTACATATTCCATACCATAAACAAGTGGTAGATTAAATATCTAAGTATCCACACTAACATCCATTTAACCAAAAACATATTTCCAAAATCCAACGATGTGATTTAGATCTTCAAATAGTCCATTTCTGTATATACACCACATAGACTTCCATACAAATCATTTCATAAGATAAATACTATTACTCATTCATATTTATACTTTTAAATTATTTTTTGGCATTGTACTTTTCTATATTTAGTATATTCTCATATTCTACATGTTTATCAAAATATAATAAACTTGGATCATATAATTGGACTAATTTTAGAGTATTTTACTTCATGTATAATTAACTTACTCTCTCAACCCTTAAACTCCATATTTATCCAAATAGGTTTAAACATTTGGTAAAATTAATCTATGAGTTTTATTATGAAAAACCTAGCAAGTTCTTGGAGTTTTAAATTTCTAATTCTTTTAATTATTTAGGTATAATTTGTATATAATTTGGAATGTTTGATATCATTCATATCCCTCTCTTATGTTATTTTAATCTCATTATTTAGAACATTTAAAATGAATAAAAAATATTTACTTCTTCATCTTAATCCTTAGTAGGGTGATATCTATCATCCCTCTAGCCAAGTCGATGTTATAACTACTCTAAGGGGTAGGGTGGCCCATTATATAGTGTCCAAATAAGTTAATAAACATAACCTTCCTCAAACCACTCCACATCCCACATCTCCTATAGATGGTGTGTGTAAGCATATTCAATCATAACTACATGTGGTTTGTGCATATAAAGCCTTAAAGATAAAATCATCACTAAGGGAACGGCCATCAAAGAGTTATAAAAACTTTTAAATTTAAATATCACATTATATGAAATGAAATTACATACATATATAATACAAAATGTGTTATTGTTAATAATGTATTTGCATCTTTGTCGAATAGTTTTATTCCTAACAAGATTTCATCTCAAGAATCGAAGCCACAACAAAATTCATCTACAACTAGTGATTATAAAATTATGCACAAGAATAGATCAAAATTTTACCTATACATTCTCTAGTGAGATCAAAATATTATTATGTATATCATAAAAAGCTTGTGAATAAAAAAATACAAAGTATAATTGATAGTGGTGATCCTATAATAGACACATCAATTAAGAAACCCACTCACCTTATGTGTGCATCTCCTAAAGAACAATTATAAAAATAAAAAGTATCAATAGAATAGGATATTCAAAGTAAAAATATATTAAAGAATCAAAATTAGAAAAACATATCAAGTAAATAAAAAGTTAAAAATTAAAATTTAAAAAGGAAAAGCTAGAGAAAACAATATTACAAAAAGATGAAGATGAAAAATAAAAATTACAAAAAACACAAGCTGAAAATAACATTTACATAAGAAACATATATCAAAGGTAATATTACAAAAATGAAATTGGAAAATAAAAATCAAGATAAGCAAAGAAGCATGCAAAAAGTAGGATTTATAACAAAAGAGGTCAAAAGTATGAGACAATTAAAACATCCAAAGTTGAAAGTATGGTTGAAAATAGGTAAATTATAATCCTTCCATCATATCAAGGCCATTTCACTACTCACATATATGAAAATAAAATTACAAATATCAAGGTTATGGATTATCAATATACAAATGTTTTTATTTATCATTTCATAGCTCGCTTAGAAATAATCATAAAAAACAAGTTCAAAATAATGCAATCATAACAAGTATGGTATCAATTAAGTTAAGAGTTTCATTCTCTTGAAAATAATTCAATCTTACTTTTAATTTATTTATATTCTAAGTGCATACATTGTGATTCTTAAAAAATATGGTTACAATCAATAACCATAATGATTGATAAATAAACAAAGGTTGCATATAATTCAATCATGACGGAAAGGCCATTTATTTTTTGAAGGAAAAAAAATTTAGATCAATATCGGTGGATATAAATTATACCTCTAGCTACTATATAACCTAATACAAGTAATGACATATCAATAGAGCCATAAAACACAATTAATATTGAAAAAGGCATATTAGAAAGGTCAATGCTACAGTATGGGGATAGTTAGCTATACATATATAGATTATCAAAAGGACATATCCAAAGTCAAGTAAAATATAACAAGTTAGTGATTTTTTATGATGATACTATAGGTTGGTTTAATCCCAATGATATTCATTATATAAAAAAATATTATAATACACATGATACATGATATCCATTTGATGATATATTTAGATGCTAGTAACACCATTACTTATACATAGAACCTTTTATAATATTACTATACTCCAAAAACCAAAAAATACAAATAATCAATAAAATAACAAAACATTCAAATAAAGTGAAAATACAAAACTTTTCAACATACACATGTCTACTAGATTTTACATATATGTCATTTACATTATGTTAGTACAAAACATAATTTATTTTTTATACACACATATGTTTCCCAAATAATTGAATGTGAAAAAGGAATAAAATCGATACATGATACATGAGAAAAATGATGTTGGTGCTTTACTCTACCCACATGACATAATATGTTGGGGGCATCTAATTCATTGATCATAATTGATTAGGTTACACTATTATATGATCACTCTATATTATCATGTTGAACTTATATAATAATCCTTACACATGTATATTCATGCTTATAAATTTTAAAGTGTGTTATATATGATATGCTAAAAGACTCTTTACTAACACATGTATGCATGCATTATTATGATATTATATTGTTGGTTGCTTATATTTCAATTATTCATTTTATCACATGGTTTTCTTAATTTTAGTTTTTTTTTATGGACATTTAAATATGTTTCTTGATTGTCTAAAATTGTGCCACTAAGTGTTATTTCTCTATTGTGTGGATATTTTAAAATTCCCTCCCTTGGAATGTGTATAATTTTAACATGCCTATTTTTTGGGTTTCCTTAGACCCCATTTTGTGTGACATTAGGTGTTTTTATGTGTGTGATTTATTTTTTTAAATATTTTATTTAATACTTCTAGATGTTTTCATAATATATAATATGCATATTAAGGATTGTTGTTATTACATGATATGAGCTTCATTGATACATATACTTAGACATGACATAACTATTTACTTGATTACTACATAATTGATAGACTATGATATGTTCATCTTATTATTTTGAGGTAAGGAAACTAACATGTTACATTCCCATCAGCTCCATAATGGAGGGCATGTCATTCAGACATGAGTCCACACACATATAGTTGGTAGAATTGGCACATATTTTGATGCAAATTACATGATTTAGATATACACTTGTAAGATAATATTATGAACTTGACACCAATTTTCACATATTTGGGACATATTTTTGACAAATATTATATGCATGTACATATCACAAGTCATATTTTGACTAGATAATTCAGTTTGAAACATGTTAGAGGTTCATATGGCATGTAAGTGTACCAAATTATATACACATTTATGCATTGATTTTACCACTATGGACTGATTGAGATTCATATATCTGCATTAATTAGATCCCTTTATTATTTATGTTGTGATTCAATACCCTCAATAACCTTTTCACTAGTCTCCTTTTGCAAGTTGATATGGTTATACCATTTTACTAGGACAAGATTTGATAGATTATGTGTACACTTAAGTTTTGTGATTGATATTTAGTGCTCTCAATGGCCTTGGTAAAAATCATGCTTTCACCATATTTGGGTAATAATCACACCCCAATTCTATTTTCACATATCCAAGGTTCAATTGTGAACCTCTCTCCAATTATTTAATAAGGAAAACTCATCACCAAATCAAAGTACCAAGTGGAAACATGGTTGCATCAACACATATGTGTACTCCTTCATTTTCATCTTTACTTTAAAGCATTTCAATTATATATATTTATATTATATGCATTAATTTCACTATAACATGCTCTTAGTTTTAGGTTATACAAAAACCAAAAATTAAAATGGGGCTCATGCAAATTTAAGGTATGTTGTACACACCAAAGTATGCATTTCTTTCCTTTAAACCAATAATTTAATACTTATTAATTATTTTATTAAAATTTTGGAAATTTATATGCTAAAATATAATTTTATATGACATTCTGATCTTGTATACTTGATGAATACCAATCATATCTCTAATTTTAGTTAATGACATTTGTGTTGTTGAAAGGCTTGTGTTAACCATCTCACTATGCCTAATTAGTTATCTTATGGTTCAATAATAACATTATATTTATGATGATATAAATAAAATTTATCCCAAAATATTCATAAAATCATATTTATATCATGAATTTTTAGTTACATCCCTTTAGCAACTTTATGCCCCTATCAGACACTAATGTCTAGATAGGGATGCTAGTGTCCAAATTCTATCACTAGTGTTTGTAACTTTCAAATGAAAAACATTGAAATTTATTATACATACATGGGTAATATTATTATTTTTATTTAAAAATTGCATCATATTGTTTCAAAAGGTGTGGAATAAATACAAATCGAAGTCAATTCACTATTCACCTAGAAATGATTTATCACTCATCTAGAAATCACCTAAAAATAATTTGCACAACTAATCTAAACTAATGTACTCTTTCCTATTTCTAATTATGTAATAGGATAAACATACTTACATGTTTTAATCACTAAAATAATATATAATGAGTGATATTTTTCAAGTTACAAAATAGATCATTACATGCATTTTCATATAACATATTACATAATTGTTTACACACAAGCCCAAACATATGGGAGAATTAAATATTTTTTAGGCATGATTTAAAGTATTGGGTATGAAATAAACAATCATTCATAGAGGATTCTTTGAGGTCAATTCAAATTCGTGAGCCCACTAACCCATTTTTTACAAGGTAAAAAGACATAATCATAAGAGATAGGGTTTGAAGTTGTAGAATGGATTCAAACACCTATGCATGAAATAATTGAAATAGAATATAAAAGGTGATAGTGAACCTTAATAGGTGTATATTGAATTTACATAAATAAGTACATATTTTTTACTAGACATAAGTGGAATAATTAGGATAAAATCGTTGATGCTAGTGTCCACAAAATGACACTAATGTCCAGCCTGATAGAAATCATATTTATAAAATATGATGATGGTATCCATATATTGAAATAGTCCATTTATATACCTCACCACTCAAACCTACCTCCACATCATTTTATAAGATAATTACTATTTATCCTTCACATTGCTACTTTAATAATTATTGTTTGACATTTTACTTTTCTAAATTTATCATATTCTTAGATTTATAATACTTATGAAACTATAAAAAACCTAAATCACATAATGGCCATGATTTTAGAGTATTTTAATTCATGTGTGATTAGGTTACTCTCTTAAACCTTAATCCCCATAGTTACCCTAAAATGGTTAAACAATGTGATCAATGATACAATTAAGGATACTCTCCTAAATACACAATGTGATCAATGATACAATTAAAGATACTCTCTTAAATACATTTTATGACCATAAAATCATAACGGATGATTATAATAATTGACTAATATTTATATGGTATTTTATAGATTAACATTTAGGTTGAAAAAAAAAGTTATTATTTATAATGGTTAAGAAATAAACATTCCCACACTAAAATTTATTATGACTCATAGATAAAATAAAAAATATTATATAATACAACCACTCTTATTAATGGTTATAATAATAATAAACCACATAGAGGTATAAAATCATGTATCAAATTATTTATTAACACCATTTTGGTGTGGTTTGATGTATTACATGTTTTATTTATTTTTAAATTAATGTGACATATATAGAGTAAAATGGGTAACAATCAGATCATGAAACATTTGGTAGTAATAAGATAAATCTAAATGTATTTGATAAGACATTTATATTAAAATTAAATAAATATAAATTGATAGATCACTATGGACATGTTTTATTTACATTATTATGAAATTTATTTGGTCACTATGTTCATCACTATTTTTAAAAATGTTTTGTGATTACTCTATAACTACTAAGATCAAGAAATAGGATCTCAATTTTTGTGTGGACACTATTGGTGGAACGAGACCCATGTGGTTAGTTGCAATATTTATAATTTTTTTCGTAGTTCCCATATTGATTATATAGGTCTATGATGCCTTAAATGTTTTCCTTGTAGCTATTAATTCCTCTTATGTGTGTTCTTACCTTTTGTCCTATGCACATATGTATATTTTTTGTATCCTTCAACTTAATCCCTAATTAAAATTTACACCCAAAAAAATACTCTTGATAAGGGGCCATTTTTTTGAGATGAAGATCCTAAACCACTCCTTCATCACTAACTAATCATTTTCGAAGGTTTAGCTCTTTAAAGAGGGCACACACCACACATAGTCATCTAACCTAAGTATTTGTGTGCACCATGGTGATCATTATAGAATGCAATATAATGTTTGGATTTATAACATTGTAAATTTGATCTATATTTTGTACTTATAAATTGATATGGGATTATTATCTTGAGGTATATTCATATATGTATGTGCTTTTGATAATTATGCAAGATGGTGAAAATTGATTTCCCAAGTTTTTTAGGACTTACCATGATAATTAGGATTGATTTATATTTATATTTGAATCTTTGATTTTTAACATTATTATTATCCCATGGAAAATTTATAGGCTATCTTAATAGGTAATTATCAATTATAAATACAAATGTTTGGTGTTTTGGACACTACCAAAAGGAGAAGACACATGTTTTAAAATTAAATTATTTGTTTATTATCAAAACTATCTTGGGACTAAAAATTAGTGATCTAACATATAATGATACATTTATTATTATTATAAAATGTTATTTCATAGAATATGGTGACCCTAAATATGTGTATCTAGTAAATTAGGTTAGCCAAGATAACATGTGGGTTGATGTATAGGGAAAAGTTGTAACAATATCAAATGTGGATGTAAAGTTCAAGTATGCCAAAGTGTGAATGTTTTTGTTTTGATGTAGATAATAAAATTTTGTTTTAGACACTTGAAAATATTTGATTTTACCATTCCTTATTATACATTAATTATGGGTACATAAATGACTCTTGTTAACAATAAATACTATCTATTGACATGTATAAAGATCAATCTTCAATAATATTTTTATCCATATAAAGTATTTATCTAGTATCTTATTGAACAAATTAATATATTAATCATAATATATTTTGATATAAAATAATCATTTCATAATTTATAGATTCCTCTAACCATATTCAAATAGATATAGTAATTAGATACATCTTCCTTTCCTAGACTCATCTACCTACCCTTTAACAAATATCTTCCAAAATTTAGATCATTCCTTTAGTTAGGCCCATATGTTTTTCATGTTTTTTCAGAAGTAATTTACATAGATATTAAATTATATAAGCATGTCAATCCTAAAATTGTTTCTAGCTAATACTCATCTAACAAGAATTTATCTATCAGTAGAAAACATATGCACATTGATAGGAATTTCCCTACATATATAATATCTAAAACCACTCAAAATTTTATGCTTTGAGGCAAGTTTGAATACCTTTAAAATTTGACAAGTGATAGGTTTTAAAGTATAAAATTCCAAAAATGTGTTTGAAAATCATTCTATTATTACATTAATTTCACACAAGCAGATAGGTGGGAGAAATAAGTGTAATTTTATCTCTCTGTGGAGTATTATAACATAGAAAGTACTTATCCAATCATAAAAGGGTCATTGAGGTCAACTCAAACAATCCTTTCTCACTCCTTTTCTATGTCACATTTGTCTCAAAATCACAATATGGGGTTTTTGAGGAAAAGTGAAGGAAAACTAGTTATTCACATGGGTCCAAAGGTATATGAATACATAGGATCCACTTATAGACAGGGGCCTATAATGATACAAAAAATTCACACATCAACATATATCTCTTTTAAAATTCTTAAAAATTATATATATTATTAGGATCTACTCTAGCCAAGATAAAAATTAATTAAGACATAACTCACATAAATAAATGTGGAGGGGAGAAGATGGAAAATAATGAGAATAATTCATTAGGAACCAAACATAAAATATAAATATAAATTAGATGGGAGGATAAGATAACATATAGGAAATTTAAACCTTAATTACCTTTTCCTATTTTACGTGATAAATGGCATATAATTATAGTTAATGTTGGATGCAATTTAATTACACATATTGACTGACTAAGCCTAAATAAATATATTAATGCAACAAGGATATATGATAGCATAACTATATTAATAAGGTGAAATTAATAATATTTCATAATTACACCCCTTTCCCCTCTCTTAATATCAACTTATGGAAAGCTAAATAAAAAGAAACATCACTAGAATCCCCTAAAATATAAGTCATGGCAATGGTTCACAATGTTGCAGCTTCAAAAGTAAAAGATAGAGTGATATAAAGTGTACCTATGGACATCAATTTATCTTACTAGAATACATGGGTGTTGAGCTAATATAAATTTAAGCCAAACTATTTTCATTAATAGATCCTCATTATTTCTCGAAATGGAAACCCAATTATCTAAATTGAATTGATAGTAAACTATATATTTTATCTGATTAATTATTTATAAGGTCAAATGTTTATATAAAAATTTAAACATATTTTAGCCTCAAAACATATAAATTTTCTATTTTCATTTTGAATTGTTTAATTCTTACCTCATAAGACTCTCTTGGAGATTTATTCATGGGTATTTGAATTATGATGCATGAACTTAATCAAATTTATAGAGATTTGAGGCATTCAGACATGCTCGACATGTCATGATTCCCCTTTTTTCCTACATTCACACTTCTTGTAGTGCTAGTAACATTTGAAATTTTCATTCTCTTCTCACTTTTTCTATGTTCACACTTATTTGGACCTCCTCACAACATTTTTTTCAAAATTTAAGTATGATTGTAAACCAATAAAATGATAAGACATGTCATTTTCACATTTATTTACAACTTTAAAATGTTTAAATATCACCATAAAAGTATAAATAATTGTGAGACTTTGAATAACCAAAATGAGACCAGATGTCATTAACTCACTAATTCACAACCACATATTTTTCACATATCCAAATCAAAGCTTACAAATGTGAGATTGCGAAGAAATAAAAATGTAAAATGTGTCTCATTTATAATCATTGCACCCCCAAAAGTTTAGAAGTACATTTTAGACTCCTAAAATTGAGAAAGTGAAAATTAATCCATGTGTTTTACTAAAGAGACATGGTGGGTATGACAAAAAAACATAGTGTCATGTCAAAGGCATTGGATAATCTAGGGTAATAAAAGATTGCCACATGGTATATGAAAATTATATGGTATCACTTGAAGTTCACAAGAGAATGAAAAATTAATACACATGGATGTTCACTCTGTCATTTGAAAGTGAAGTACTAAAATAATAATTAAAAATAGATACAAAGCATATGCTTATGTCATCTTTTGAAATTAATGTAGAGAGACTGGGAAATAAGGAAAGGAATTAAATAGATAATGAATTATTTCTAAAAATTACATTCAAAAGATATCAATATAAAAAAAACAATTATTTGTGAAAATACACAAGAAATCCAATGTGATTCCATGTGTTCTAAAATAGTTGAAGAACTCATTGAACATTATCAAGATTGAAGACTATATTATAATGGAATTCTATTTATTCTCCTTTGGCAACCCTTAGATTTTCATAGACATAATTTTTGACCAAAATGGATTAGCTTTGTGTCTAAAGTATTACAACACAATATTCATAGAGATGGAAATAATCAAGCTAACAATAGATGAAGATATCCCTACTTTAATTTAAGTGGAATACACATGATATTATTTCTTTGAATAATTTGGGACTCCATTATGTTATTGTAAAACCATAGTTATTGTCATGCATAGATTGGTTTAATAATGTTTTCACTATAACTATGCTCCATAATAACATGATTTTATCTTAGGTTTAACTATATAAAGATATTAAATGTTTCCACCACCAAATTTTGTATATAATAAATCAATGGAACTAGATTCAATTAATAGATAAAACATAAGGTAATGAACATTTCTATTATATTTCTATAGAATCTTGGCGCACCCAAAAAAAGAATTGTGATGATGGAGGTCACTACCTTGAGCAGTGCTTCTGGGATCCAAAAATTAGTGGGCAAGGATATTTTCAAGGGAAGGAAAGAGGTGTTAACTAGGAAGAAGTCTCTTTCCCCTAAAGGTGCATCAGGGGTCCCAGTCCAAAAGGAATCAGTGGAAGGAATGGCTTTGGATATTCCTGATGACTTGGTTGAGGAAATAGTGGCAACCATGGATCTTGCCCTAGTTAGTAAGTTTTTATCCCTTCACCCTAATATTGAGATGGTGAAGAAGTGGGTGGCTAATCAGTGGAGGATCAAAGGTAGTGTGTCAGTCATTACTATGGAAAGAGGGTTGTTTTTATTTAAAGTTATGAATAGGGAGGATATGTTATCTATTATGGTAGGAGGGCCATGACTCTATGGCAGCCATTCATTTGATCTGTGCTCTTGAAAACTTGGGTTTGATCCCAACATGAATCTGAACCAGTTTACCCCCATTTGGGTGAGGTTCCTAGGGTTTCCCTTAGAATTTTTGGATGAAAATATATTTTATGCTATTGGCAATACCTTTGGTCAGTATGTGAATTCAGATAACATCACTTAGACTAAGTACCATTATGTGTATGCTCATTTTTGTGTTAATGTGGAGATCCACCAAACCCTTCACATGTCCATAGAATTAAACTCCAAATATGGGATTTGGACCCAACTAATCCTCTATGAGAATGCTACTGATTTATGTTAGATTTTTAAGAATAAAGGACACTTAACGACCCATTATAAGGTGAAGCAAATGGGATGCAATGCTGACCTTAACAATGAAGTTAAAGATAACTCTCCCAAAGATGAAACCCCTATTGATTAGGGAATGGGGGAAATGAGGAAAATGTTATCATAGAAGATTATTCTAAGAAAGACATGGAGAAAGGTTATCAAAATCCTGATATAGATAACTACCATCACCTTTTTCAACATAATACTCAGATTGAAGAGGGTGAGATTCATTCCCAATTAGTAGAGGCTATTGTTGAAGGCTATGAGGCCCCAAATTCCATTGGATAGGGGGCTTAACTCTTGGATTTGAGTTGAAATTCTAGGGTTGTGACCTCCTAAACATCCCCTAAGCAGAATCCCTATCCTATAAACATAGTTGAATTCATAAAGGAGGTTTATCTTGTTGATCAGGTAGATATTCCCTCATTGACCACTAAAGTTGGTCTGATTGGTAGTGGTAATGACCATGAGGATTGGATTGCCCCTAAGAAAAATAATTGAAGGGCTAAAAAGTCTACGAATGTTGGAACAGACCCTAAACTAGGAAGACCAACTCTTAGAGAAACAAGGCAAAGAGAGATTGCTAGGGAGATGACTAGTGGTAAGCAACAAAAACTGGAGATCAAATCTCATAAACCTTCCCAATGATAATCCTTCTTGGAACTTGAGGGGATTTAATATTCCCAACAAATAGTTTGAAGTGAAAAACTATATTTTGGACAATAAGTTAGATATTTTGTTACTTCAAGAAGTTAAGATGAATGAAGAGAGCTTTAAGAGGATAGGTAATTATATATGGCCCAAGGCTACTTTCTATATTAGCCTAACTATGGGAGCCTCTAGAGGGATTGTCACTATGTGGAGTGATGCTAAAATCTAGGGCTCACTTGTTGTTTCTAGTAAGCACTTTCTGGTTGTTAACTTTTGTTTGTCATCTTTAAATTGGTCCTTAAAGAGAAACAAGGCAAAGAGAGATTGCTAGGGAGATGACTAGTGGTAAGCAACAAACACTGGAGATCCAATCTCATAAACCTTCCCAATGATAATCCTATCTTGGAACTTGAGGGGCTTCAATATTCCCAACAAATAATTTGAAGTGAAAAACTATATTTTGGACAATAAGTTAGATAATTTGTTACTTCAAGAAGTTAAGATGAATGAAGAGAGCTTTAAGAGGATAGGTAATTATATATGGCCCAAGGATGCTTTTTATATTAGCCCAGCTATGGGATCCTCTAGAGGGATTGTCACTATATGGAATGATGCTAAAATCTAGGGCTCACTTGTTATTTCTAGCAAGTACTTTCTTGTTGTTAACTTTTGTCTATCATCTTTAAATTGGTCCTTAATCAATATTTATGCTCTAAACACTGGAGGCCTGAGGAATACATTGTGGATGGACTTGTGTAATACTCTTTCCACTTCCCCTCATTCTTGTTGGATGTTGGTTGGGGATTTTAATACTCCCTAATATCCTTCTAAGAAATTTGGGGGTATTCTTGATTATACTGATAGCATGTTTGACTTTGCATATTTTATAAATTCCTTTGGGTTGTTGGATATGGAGCTGGAGAATTAGAATTTCATTTGGTTTAATAGAAGAAGAGGAGATCAAATTATTCAATTAAAATTGGATAGAGTGCTTATTTCTATCAATTTGGATAATCATCATAATATGAGTCTGAAGGCTCTTTCTAGAACCATGTCTGATCATAGTCCTATTCTCTTTAATTGGAAGGAATAGTGTAAGGGTGGTCCTTTCCCTTTTAGATTTGAAGCTATGTGGATTAAACACAAAGATTTTAGAAACCTTATGGGTCATTGATGGTAAACTCCCATTCAGGGTACTCCTATGTTTAGGTTGGTCAAAAATCTCCTTCACATTAAATAAGAAATTCATGGGTGGAAAAGATATAGCTTTGGAAATGTGTTTAGACAGAAAAAAACTATCTCTATAAGATTAGTTGATCTTTAGTAGCTTATGACTCAAGGAGATGTTACTGATGATATTTTACAGGAGGAATGTGGTTTGATTTCTGATTGGAAGAATATTATGAGTAAAGAAGAGATTTTATAGAAAAATAAGTCTAGGGTTCAGTGGCTCAAAGAAGGTGATAGGAATACTAATTTTTTCATCTTTCAGCCATGAAACATAGGAAGGCTAATTCTATCTCTAAATTATGTCTAGAAAATGGCAATACTATCACTAAGGATAATGAGATTGGGGACCAAGCTGTGTTATTTTTTTAGAATTTGCTATCAGAGCAAGCCAATAATGCTACCAATAGAAGGATTATGAACCAATTTATTGATAAGATCCCCTATTTGATTACTGAAGAAGACAACTTTTAAATGTTAAAACCTATTTCTTAGGAGGAGGTTCATGCTGTCTTTTTTTTTATGGGTCCTTTCAAAGCCCCTGGCCCTAATGGATTTCCTCTAATCTTATTTCAAGAATATTGGGATATTGTGGGTGTTGATGTCACTAATGTTGTGAGGGATTTTTTCAAAATTGGTAAACTTTTAAAGCGTATTAACAATACTTTTATTGTTCTTGTCCCTAAAAAGCTGAAGCCTATGCATCTCTCTGATTTTAGACCCATTAGCTTGTGTAATACCATCTATAAGCTGTGCATTAAATTTATTGTATTGAGGTTTCAACCTTTTTTGGATAAAATTATTTCCCCTTCTCAGAAAGGCTTTGTCCTTGGTTGATAAATTCTCGATTCTATGATCTCCACTCATGAAACTATCCACTTTATGGACAAGAGAAAAATCCCTAACATGGTTTTAAAGCTGATATCTCTAAGGCCTATGATAGAGTTTCATGGAAATTCTTGTTTGAATTCATTAAATTTTTTGGTTTTAATGATAAAATATCCCTTCTTATTAAGGAGGCTATTTCCACTACCAAATTCTCTATTCTGGTCAATGGCGTCCCTAGGGGGTTTTTCTCTTCCTCAAGGGGGATTAGACAGGGGGATCCTCTTTCACCATACTTGTTCATCATGATGGCTAAGGCCCTTGGGAGATATGTTCAATTTAAGATTACCTCTTAAGAAATTGTGGGTATTAAACCAGCTTCTTCCCTTCCCTCTATGTTTGTGCAGTAGTTTGTGGATGATACCATCCTCTTTGGTATCTCTTATGTGATCAAAGATCATAGCTGGAAGAATATTTTAAATGACTATGCCAAAGCCTTTGATCAAAACATAAACTTTTAGAAGAGGAATGTGTATTTTTTTAATACTCTAGTTGATCTTTAGCAAAAATCATTAATATTATTGGTTGTGTTGAAGCTGATCTTCCTACCGTTTACCTTGGCCTCCCCCTTATGGTCAAAGAGGTGTCTCAAGGATTTTGAAATGGAATTTTGGAAAGAACTCAGAAAAAGTTGGTTGGTTGGAAGGGGAAATTAATCTATAGTGCTGACAAGCTTCAGCTTCTACATGCTTATTTACAAGGTATTCCTACTTACTTCCTATCTCTTTTTAAGATGCCTAGGTTTATTGCTGACAAATTAGAGTAGATTCAAAGAAAATTCTTATGGATTGGAGTGGAAGACAAACATAGAATGTCATTGGTTAGTTGGGAGAAAGTTTATCTCCCTAAATCTCATGGAGGTCTTAACATTAGATCTATCAAGAAAATGAATAAAGCCCTCCTTTCCAAAATAAACTAGAATTTGATCCACAACCATAAAGAGTGGGGGGATATTATGCAAGCCAAGTATCTTTATGGAATTGACCACTTTAGTTTTTTCCATCAAGAAGGACTTCCCTAAGGATATGTTATCTGGAACAAAATGCTGAATTCTAGAAGTCTTGTCAAGCATGGGCTTAGATGGAAACTGGGAAATGGTAATTATATTAACTTTTGGGAAAAAATTTGGTTGAATGATAAGGCCCTGGTTACTCAAGGTGATTATGGAGGTATTACTGGCATTACTACATAGTTTTTTGGAGATAAATTTTGTCATTATATTGACAATAACAATGGTATTATGAGTTAGAAAAATATTTTGGATTGTTGTACCCATCACCCTGATCTCTCTCCTAGGATGTGATCTATCCAACATTTGTTGTTGGGGGCTATAATCCCTCTTTTTCCTAGGGAAGATGAGTTGTATTGGTGGCTAGATAAGAAAGGTCAATTTTTTATTAAGTCTACTTACCACCTGTTGATCCCTAATGTGCATAAAAATGAGATTTGGGGGAAAGTTTGGAATCATAAACATATCCCTAAAATTAATATGTTTTGGTGGGCTACTGTTCATAACAAAATCCTAACTCAAGATAACTTACAGAGGAGGGGATTCACCTTCGTCAATAGGTGCTTTCTATGCTTTGAGAAGGAGGAAACTATCTCTCACTTAATTCACCACTATGTTTTTGCCAAGGAATTAAGGAATATTTTTTTAAGGAATTTTGGCATTCAATGGGTTTGTAATTATAATATTAGGGAAGCCATTTCCAACTAATGTCCTTCCTTCTCTCATCCATGGCTTGTTGAACTTTAGAACCAAACTCTGCCCTATCTTGGTTCGACTGTATGGAAAGAACATAATAATAGAATTTTTAGGGATGTTGCTAGAGATATTTCTCAAGTTATTCATTATTTTACTAAGAACCTCATGGAAATTATGACCAATTCTCACATCAAAACTATGTAAAAACCTCTTTCTCAAGAAGAGGAGAAAATTTTGACTAATTAGAAAATTCTAAACCAAATCCTAGTTCAATAATTCTAAATAGTTATAGAGATTAAATACTAGATGGATTCCCCTAAAGCCTAATTTGCTCAAACTAAATTTTGATGGGGAATCTAAGGTGGATGGTAAGACTAGTGGTTGTGGGATTATCAAGGATGACAAGGGGTGAATGATTGTTGTCTATGCTGGTGGGATAGGCTTCCAAAGCTATAATTATGTTGAAGCCTCTACTCTTCTATGGGGGGTGAAATTGGTTATTTCACTCGATATTAGACAATTGTACATTCAAGGGGATTTCAAAATTGTTATTGATGTTGTTACTAACACATTGACTTGTGACTAGAAGTTGAAAGACATTATAGTGGATATATAGATCCTTCTACAATAGATCCCTAGAGTTGATATCTCACATACATATAGAGAGGGAAATGGGGTTGAGGACACTCTTTTGGACCTTGGTCAACAGTTTTCAAATTGGCGTTGTTGGCACCAAATTAATAACATCCCTTAAACATAAGGGACCTAATTTGAAAAGAGATGACATGTCAATGATGACTCATTATCTTAGGAAAGATAGTTTATTCTATCAATTTTGTTGGAAGATGTTGACATGTATCTTGAAGTACATGTTTTTTTACTTCTATTACACAATGTCATCTTTGCTTTATTACTCCCTTGTGTTAAGGCGAGTTGCTTATCTGCTAATTATAGAGAATTCCTTATAATCATGTTCAAGCATGGGAAGTGTACGCTTCAATTGGTCATTTGAAAGGTGGCTCTCATTAATGATAATATGTGGAGACTCCTTATCATAATTCTTTGTCAAAATATTAATCTCTCCTTTCATAATAACTCTATGAATCTCTAGTTTTGGGGATTCTATGTCTTTTTTTGGAAGGCTATAATGGGAGGAGATAAGATTCAAATGGAGCTAATTTCTTATTATGAGTTTAAGGACAATGATGTGGTTCGGCATTACTATAAGGAAGGTAGTATCAACCATTTTTTGGAATGGCTTAATGGCTATGATGAAAATCTATCTAAGCAATTTTCTTAGTCTTAGCATAACCATAGAGTCACTATTGGGAGAATTGGGTTTAATTTTTTGGAGAAAGTTATTGTTATGGTGACTAGCCTATCGACTATGGGGACCAAGCTATAAAGGAAAGTGAAAGTGGTGACCATTTTAACTATAAATTATTCCTTAGGGAAGGTAAATAACTAGTTCCTTACTAGGGAATATTCAAATGAGCCAAGATGCCAGAGTTGTGGGATGATATGTGTTTCCTCCTCATGAAATACTTCACTCTAGAGGGGCAGTTTACTAGGTTCTACAATTATCATCTTGCTTTATTGAATCATTCTAGATGAAATGCTCATATTAGCTTCTCATTCTATCTATTGTCTTCCCTTGATCAATTAGTTTTTAGGGTTAAAGCTAAGTTAGTTAAGAAGCCCTCCAAGAAACCCATTCCCCTACAACAAGGTCTTATTCTTTACTTATATAATTTCCACATTTCTCTAGAGCTACCTAAGCCTATCCATTCTCATAGTGGTGAAATTTTTTCCAACCCTAACGATACTGCTATATCTCAAGAGCCTTTCCCTTCTCCTACTTCTCATAAGATGAAAGGGTTTTCCTTTTCTCTATCTAATGAGGAGACTAACATGGTCACCACTACCTACACCCCGATCTCTAAACATAATGTAAAGAGTAGAAATATTAAAATTGGGGAGGTGGATGAGGAAACTATGTGGGATGCTATGGGGACCCCTAAAAATCTTAGCAGTACTCCTATGGGACATGATAATAAAACTAATATGTCTACCAAGGATAAGATGTAAGGATTATCCTCTGGGGTTAGGAGGTCAGGAATGATTACTAGAAAACCTGCACTGAAAGCTAAACTTATTTATTATTCAGAGAGTGATTCTAAAGAATCCACCCAAGGGGATGAGGCCAAGGTTATTGAAGTCCAAGAGATTTCTGATGATGCAAAGGGTAAGAATGGGAACAAACAAATTGAAGTTTTTGGTGGTGCTATTGGTGATTTTGAGGATAATGTTGATGAAGGGGGAAGGATGTTTGTGGAGGAAGATACTGATGAGATGGAGGAAGGTATTGATTATAGGAATGACATTGCTACCTTGAGGGGTCATGTAAATAAATTAGAACACTCAATTTCCACTATGCTCAGACATACTGTGTTACTTAATCTTTCTATGTTATAAGATCTTGAGACTACAGCTACAGAGGACAAAGATGAGAATTTCAAAAATTCAGATGAATTTAATGAATCTCTGGCTAAAAGATGGGACAATATTTATACTTAGTTATATTTTCTTTTATGTTGTTTATTCTCTGCTTCTTCAAACATATTGTATTTAGGCTAGTTACACTATCTTTGTTGTTTATGATGGTTAAGTTGGGTATGCTATAATTGTTTTGAGGCTTTTTTATGCTAATGCCTATGGGGTTTCTTTTTGTTGCTTTGTAAGGGTTTGGCCCCTTATTTTTGCCACCTTATTTAATAAAAAACATAAGGTAATTTATTATGGATTGGATATAGAATCCCAACCATTGGGTTGTTCATACTAACAAAAACCAAAATATCATTAAGTAATTTATACTTGGTGTCAAAATTAAGATGGCATTGACAAATAGAATTTTCAAAGCACCTAAGAATGTTCATGTAGATAAGACTTGGGATAGTCTTATGGAAATGATAATAAATGATATAAAAACTCATACATTATGGGAAATTATATACTTTAATTTAAAAAATCAAATTAAATGAGTACATAATGTAAATAAATTTTATATTATGTCTTATTTGATTAATGTTACTTGTGTGACCATAAAATTTGACACATAAAGAATATGGAACTCTACCTATGGGATCTTATTGAATAATATGTTTTAAATTTTTTATTTACACATGTTTCAATGTTAATTTAATATAATTATAACTATTTATACCCTATAATATATCTAGGTATCAATGAAACCCCAATTCCATAACTTTCAAAAGAAATCATAAATTTATTTTTTACTATGGTAACTTATTGGTACTATCATTATCATATTGTCATATGAATTGAAGGAATTTTTGTTTCTCATCTTATGTTTCCTCATTTTGTGCCTAAAATACTTACATAATATGATATTTATTAATATTTTTTCAAGGAATTAAAGGAGCATGTAAGGAGAAGAAACAAGTTTTTTGGCCAAGCTTCTACCATCAGAAAGCAATAGTGACTTTGAAGCTAAAACTATTGACTATAGTAAAAGATAAGTGTTCATTAAACCTTAGTGATCATTACCAAATAATATGGGACCCTTAAGGGAGGGTAAAATCATACTTATGTTTTCTTAAGAAAAAGGTGACATGATCTTATGTGCATCATCCACATCCCCATGACTTGGTGTACATGAATGTAGAGAATGATGAATAAGTAACTCATAATATACAAAGAGCATAGATATTCTATTCACATTCAAGTAAATAATGAGAAAAATAAGTGGAAGAGAGTACATAGGATGTTGTACCATTTTATGGCTCACCTTATACACATCTTGCACTTAACATAGAAGTGGTATAACTGATCACACTTCAAATTCTTGGTGAACCATCCCACCATAGGTAGCTCAGTCCTTATTATTTATATCATTCACTATCCTTTTGTTCTACCTATTATATATAATGTTGCATCTTGGGGTTATCTTACTATAACTATGAAGTTAGACACTAAAATTTCTCAGTTTGGGATACATCTTGATTCATCTTATATGCCTTCACTAGAGGATGTACTACTTGAAACATTGCAGACTAACTAATAAATTTAAATTCCAATTCCTTCTCTTCCCAATAAATTTTTCCATCTAATAAAATTTTATATCATAGTGATTTCAAGAGTATATTCCATGAGTATCTAGACTTTAGGTACTCATACCTTAGAGAAATCTATTTAAAATATTCCTTCAAAAGTTTCTCGCATACCCATTAGCATAACACATATTTATTCCACCTTTATCAATACTAAATTATTTATTAGATAATTCCCTATAGAATGGAAACATATCTTATTAAAATAAAACATTATTTTCAAAAAATATTTTGCCTATGGTGGACTTCTCAATATCACCCCCTCTTCCAGAATCATCATCAAATCAAGTTTGACTAATGCTATTAATAGAGCCATTTTTTAGTTTAAGGAACACATATTGAAATATAAGATAGATTAAAACTTATTTTAAGTTATTTTGGAGATAAGCGATGTAGAAGCACTATGAATTTAGATAACACAACCATTCACTCCATTATAAACAACTATTTCAATTCCAACCACACCACATATCCATGTTTCTTCTAATCAACATGATATTTGTACATTTTTATTTCTCATGAACCTTCCCTCCACCACTTCCTTGATAAATCCCATTCCATCCATGTCATATGTCTCCATCACCCCTTATGCAACTTCTACTACTACCTTGTCTAAATAAGAATAGGACTAGATTAAAAAAAATTAAAATTAACTATGTCCCAAAAGTAATAAATGAAGATAGTTGATTAACCAAAGATTAGATTGAATTTTGAAAAAGATAATAGTGCCTTCAGAAGTGTGAAAAGGATAAAAATCAAAGTAAATAGTCCTACACTATATGAGATATAATAATTTTTTCCTCTAATAATGAATATAAATGGAGGAAATGAGTTACCCAAATTCAGAGAATGCCCTATGTTAATAATAAAATCCACTTAGGAGATGGTTGAAACCTTAGTTAAGGGGTTCACTTATAATATGAAGAGAGTAGAAACTAAGAATAATGGTGTTTTCCTTTATAATATTATCATTGATGTTGATAAGGCCTTAGAATATTTATATGATTTATAGATTACTACTTGTGAGGTTAATAATAAATCTATTATTTTACAATATAAGATAAAATTAATCAAGGTAAAATAAATAATTGGAAATAAAATTAATCACACTTAAAAAAATTTAAAACAAAATTTGTGCCATCATATAGAGTTAATGACATTATTTTACATAAATATAATTCATAATGTTATTTTTCACATAAGAACATCCCTTCAATAATTAGGGGATGAAATGATTTTAATGACTATGGATAGATTTTTGGAATATTTTAAAGAGGTTAATATCCCTAAATTTTTGATGTCTAATGGAAGGTTGGTCTCACACATGCATTTTCCAGCCAAACTAATCTCTTTTATGTCAAGCTTTTAAAATATAATTTTTCATGTAAATGGATGAGGTAATGGTGATGCACATTATTAGGTGACATACATGAGGGATAAAGTTGAATGATCTATTATATCAAAAGACTTCCTTCATAGTATAATTATTAATCATGCAGTATTATTAAAAAGAGTAAAATTTATATTCAAAATACTAATTGTGGAAACTAATAGGATTTTCAAATACTTTATAGCATGAGCACTAGTTCTCAAGAAAAAACAAGTAGATCCTACCATGGTTGCAAATCTTAACACTTAATCAACTCTAGTTACTTCCCAAGTACTAGATCAATCCCAATGGTATGGGATAGTTATATTAAAATATAATATATTAATTTTAGTTTTGGGTTTATTATTCATTGCATTATTTTCATCTTAATTTTGACAATTCCATTATTGGATTACTGATATACTTTGTATTTTAAATTTGAAGAAGAGGAATATTTTGATAAAACAATAGAAGCTCAGAATTCATAGGAGTATGCAGTGAGTTATTTTATTTTTTTTATTTCTCACTTTTATGCGTTTCATTATATATTTTTTAAATTGAAAAATATATGAGCTTATGATGTTGAATGAAAAATATTTATACTATAATATCAATTATGTGTGTAATGTGCAAATTGTGCATTTTGTCACAAATCAATCATTCTTTAATTAAATGTCATATGTTCTTTTGAAATTAAATTTACTTAAAATATTTATTACATTAATCTTCATAAAAAGAATTATGTAGATAATATAGTACTATAGGTTTTAGAATTTGACTTATTTTATTGTGTAAATTGATTAAACACAAGACAAATTTATGTTCTACCTGTCATTCCTTTTATGTTTATTTTATACCAATTTTTTTTCTATTTTAGTCCCATCATTACATAGAATAAAATTAAATATTAATATAAAAATTCCAAATAAGAGTAAAAAATCCAAAAAAATAGTTAGGATTTAATGAACTTTAATGTAAAAATTCTTGAGAAGAGTAAAAATTCACATTGCTTTGCCACTATTCCATGATGTGGTTATTGTAAAAATGAAGACCAATAACTTGTGTCCTAAATCATATCTTATGATTATAAATCAAGGATTTTTTCTAGTATCCTATGAGGTTGGAGTAACCCACATCAATATGTTAGATAGCACTAAATGGGTGGCATCTTAAACCTCAAACCCAAAAATATAGATATACCATAAAGACTCACTACGTTTAGATCTTAATGATGCCTACGGTTGTATGAACCATTATATGTTCAAAAAATACATAGAATAAGAACTATAAATTCAATAAATAAACCAAGTTCCCAAAAATATTTAATTCCTCATCAATGTATACCTATGTTTTGGTCTTTAGGATCAACTATAAAAATCATAGGAGATGTCCAAGATTTATGAAGAAGCCCATAAATGTATGTCCATAAGTTTACACCTATAAGGACACACCATTTATTTATATATAACCTCATTAAATTATTCCTTAATTCCTTTGAATGTGTAAAATAGATATTTAGAATTCAATCATTTTCTATTTACATTTCATTATATTTCATCTAATAGGTTCTTAAATTTATTTGAGAAATCTGTTAACAATTCGACCTTCGATCTCAATTTGGTAAAATAAATAATTATACTATATTTTACCAATAATTTTATAACATGGTAATATAACCCAATGAGCCAATAAGAACCTTTAATGTAAGGATTTTATAATATGCATAATCGAGTCATAATTTTATATAGGTCTAATGCTTCACTAATACTAAAATTGTACAATAATTCATTAGACCCCATGCTATCTATATTTATTCACATATATGTAAGTGTGATTTATTAGACACTTAATTATGATACACCCATTAATTTATATACAATATTGAATCCCCCAACTCATGTACTCAGAACCATCATGAATGCCAATCTAAACATGTCATCCTTGAATCCCATTCCAAATTCAAATCAAAATTTTTCATTGCTCAATTTGGTTCTAGTCATTAGTGTTATTTATGGCATGCTTCCCAAAAATATTAGATTGGTTTATTAGTTTAATAGCTTACCTTGAACATAACCCAAAACCAAAATCAGGTTTTGCACCCAATAATTAACAACACCCATATGCCCTCGTAATATTCAGTAAAATGGGAACTAGAAACAATACAGTGAATTTTCCAAAAATGTAACAATTATTTTATCAACTTACAGAAAAAAAAGGAAACAATAGTGTGGAAAACACACAAAAAAACCTTCACTTACCAAAGGTATAATGTATTGTTTAATCATTTGAATAATAATGTGAAACCTTAAAAAAACATCTTTTAAGGATTAATATCTGAGTTATTTTTCCAATTTGTTATAATGAACATAGTACTTCCCAACATGAGGAACTTGAATACATTGAATTATTTGATAATTTCAATATCTTCCCAAATGAAATGGAAGGAATTAAGGTTATCCATAATCAAAAAAAATATTCTACGTACATCTAACTCTTCAAATTCATTTTCCACCCATAATACATATGATGTTGGATACCTTGAGTTTACTTAGTTTGAAATATAATGAGCCTATAGAAAACACTAATGAAATGTATGAATTTTAGTACCATCAATGAATAAATCATGCTCTAAGAAGTAGACAAAACTAATTTCTTGCAACTTATACACCACTACAAAATAAAACTATAACTCCAAATCTAAAAGGAAAAAAATATCCTTTACCTTCAAAAGGAAATGATAAATTCCTTACTATAAACACTCAACATAATACTTAGTAAATGTGGTTATAATATGGTGGAGGGAATAAATACAATTAAAATGAATATCATTTTACATTAATTATCTCAAATCACTAAACAATGTGACTTGATCTCTTGGATAAACATGTCTCAAAAAAATAGAAAAAAAACACATGCAAATGTGTTTATACATAAGACAAAGATTGAGGTACCCCCATTTATTTTCATTGTGGTAATTTTTGGGAAGAACTTGTATAATTGTTTGCTTGCCTTAGGAGCATTGGAAAATGTCATGCTTGTATGGATTTTTATGAAATTAGGATTAAATCCTATATAATATGATATGATTGTTGTTGGATTGGACAAATTTCAAATAAAAGTAATTTTTTAACATCCAAATGTCCACATTTAATTAGCTTCATGTCCATAAATTAAAATATATATTGACACCCATGTGGTAGATATTCCTACAGCCTAAAAACTGTTATTAGGTAAGGATTAGTCCAAATAACTTAATGTTTATATGGTTATATAACTTTCACCCATGTGATTTCCATGAAGATGACTAGAAAATAAAATTTTATTTGAAAGAGAACCCATCAAAAATTGAAAAGGTAAACATTGTTTCTTTTAACATAGGTATTTATACCTAACTGCCATGATTTTAAAGGTTAAAAGTGACAAAATTATCATTTCAAATGGATTTTTAACCCTAAATTTTAATGGGTACCACTATAAACAAGGGTTAGGGACATTCATATTATTGGTTGATCTTCATGGAAATAATACATTTCAACCTATGATTTTAAATTCACTTACATACTAATAACCTCTTTGATTATGAAGCTTTTATCATAAGATATAAAATTTATTTGAACCATATTGTGAAGGAATTACATATATTTGGGTATATTTAGCTAGTAACAAATTAAGTAAGAATCATAATTGAATGTAAATTATCATATTTAAAAAAAGACAAACATAGAGATTTTGACCTGATAGAGGCATTTGATGTTTTTAGTATAACAATTATTCCTAAAGAACATTTAATCATATATTTGATTCTTTAGTAAATTATAAAACAAATATATTTTACATTAATTAATTGAGGTTAAAAAAAATCAATTGAGTTAATCATATGTCCTTATATCCCTAACAATGTTAACAAATTTCAAGTGTTTGATAATGAAAAATAAATAGTTCAAGTTACGAGTAATTTTGATGTTTTTCAGTCATGTATGATGGATGAAAAATATAGATATACTTTATAGGAATATGAACTGGGATATTATGGAGCCATGAAAATTAAATAAAATAGGGTCCCAAAATGAATGGTGTCACTAGAGAGGATATTTGAGTTAGATGCACACACTGAGCATCAAGGGAAGTCAAAGTCTTTTTAAAAGCATTTAATCTAGTAATATAGGATCACTAAAACATTATCAATATGTCACATAGGTCTAAGTTGTATTAAACATGATGAATAAGAATTTAAATCCATTATCTAACAATATGAGGATGTGATTACTTAGTATTATGATGAATTTAATATTTTCTTATCTAAGAGTCATTACCCACACCATTCAACTCAAAGAGGGACATAAACCTTTTATAAAAATATAAAGTCATGTCAATACCATTTTGTATCCCATAATCTATAAGGACATGTGAAAAATCTTGGCAACTAAATTTATATTCCCAAGCAAACATTTAAACTAGGTTGTCAATCGGGTACTTGTTTATAAAAATAAAGTAGAGATCAGACTACGTGTCAATTGTATAAACTCAAATATGGAACCATATAAATATAATTATCCTTTTACTTATGTGAATTTATTAACATGGTTATTTGTTAATATGATGTCTTTCTTAGATTGTTTTACTAGTAACAATCACATCATAGTTGATGGAGAGGAGAGGATCAAAATGACCTTCACCACCAAGTCTATAATGTTTGCTTATAAAATAATCCTATTTAGATTAATAAATGTAGGCGAAACCTTTTATCATGCCATGGATTTTTATTTTAATTTTTTTTTGGGTATGTGCATCATTATCTATGTGGATGATCTTATTATTCTTTCCAAAAAGTGGATAAAAAAATCTGCATCACTTGTGGAAGGTCTTTGACAAATGAAAAAGGTATGGTGTTTTATTGAATCCTAAAAGGAGCATATTTATCATTAATTATGATATGTTATTAGGTCATGTCATTACTAATGAAGGTATCTCCATAGACCTAGCAATAACTAATACCATTTATAAGATTCCATTATATTATAATTATAAATAATTAAAGTCAATTTTTGGAAAAAAAATTATACACAAGTTTATTTCTAGATTTTTTGATATTTTAATTTAATTTAATTCAATGTTGAAACATGATGTAAAATTATAATGTACATCAGAGACTAATAAGTCATTTAAATAGACTAAATATGTCATTTCTTAGGAATTAGTGTTGGTTAATCCTGATTTCACAAAAAAAAAAAAAAAATTATTCATTTAAACCAACCCATAATATTTTTGATGTATTCACCTATCAATTAAAAAATGAGGAATGTCTTATAACATTTACAAGTAAAAATTTAAAATAATTTGAGCTCAAATATTATGTTTTGAAAAGATGGTATGTTTTGTGTGTTGGTTAATGTAGTGAAGGAAATTAGACATTACATCATACATAATATGTAATTATTCCTAACCCAAAAATAAAAATAACTTTAGGTAAAGACTAATTATGTGAATGAAAAGGAAAATGGATGTAAAAATTTTAGGAATATGACATAGACACTGCACCAAATAAAATGCTATGAGGTGATGACCTCACATAATTAATGATAAAAGTTGATCTTAGAATCACTATTGTGTAAGTGTCTCAAGAAATAATCATACGCAATGATTAGTGTGATCATATAATTCACTAATTTTTATTTATTAAGTGTTTTATAGAAAATAAAAAATAACAGAGAAGAGTTCTCAAAATGAAGATTTCCCATTATACAATAGCTAATGAAATTTTATATTGAATTAATTACAAACAAATCTCTATTAGATGTGTATGAAAGGAAAAAACTAATGAAATCATGAGTTATTTTCATCAAATAATAATAATTAGTCACCATTTTGGAATAAAATAGAACATTAAATATTATGAGCATGATAATATTGGCTTGAAATATTTATTGATGCTCATAAATATGTCAGAACCTATCATGAGTGCCAAAGAAATCCAAAAGGGAATTTCATGTTGTTGTGCCCCTTTATCCTGTGATTGAATTTCTTCCCTTTGATTAAATGGAATTATATTTAATTGGAGTGATCAATCCTAACTCTTCAGAAGGTCACAAATTTATACTTATCAAAATAAATTATTTTTTCTATTAGGTGGAAATAGGTGTTTGACTATAACCCAAAATGAGTAGCAAGTAGTTAAATAAACCAATATAACAATGAATAAGAATCAAACATCAAACAAATATACTCACCAATAGACTTGACAAAAATAAGATCTATAAATAGCTAAAAGTTATCAAAACATTCTCACACATTAAACTAAAAGGATCAAGGGAGAAAAATGTCCCGACGAGTAGTACAATGTACAAAAAGACTAAAAATGATCAGATATATAGGAAAAAAAATATATGATAAAAATCATCTAAAAAACTTCCTTACTCAATAGTGAAATATAGGTCATGATCTAGAAATTTCCTTCAAATTGGAACTCCTAGTCACTCTATTGCTGATCTAAATAATTCTTTTTTATTTAAATTTTATAAACACTAAAAATTCAAACATCCTCTCCACCCTCATGATTGAAGTTTTTCTATGTTTATTCTAATTCCCTTTTCATGTACTCTTTATACATCGAACCATCCCATAAGTCATGAAATCTTAGGTTATGAACATATAAGTTAGTAGACTGAACATAAGTTTTAGTCTTTGAGATCATTTTATCTCTATATTCCTCTCCTTATTGATTTTGGACTTGTTCCTTGGTCTCCTTGAATCCTATATACTCATCCTGAGTATCAGAGATAATAATTTATTTATCTATTAATGGTGTATCCAATCCATTTGTAATCTCCTTAGAATGATCCTAGTTCTCATATACCATCTCAAAAAGTTTTCCATACTAAAATATCTCTAGATATTCCTCATTATATATCATTTCATTCTTAGTATATTCTTCATTTACCTTAGGAATCCTTAGGATCTCATCTTTCAAGCACCATAATCCTTTTCCACAATTCCTTTCATTTATTCTTCATGACTTCCAATGTGAGTTATGACCTTCAAGTGTTATTTTTGATCTAAGGGTGAAGTTTCCTCTTCCTCTTTTTAATTTACTAACTTCAATGTTTCTTCCTACTCTGTGACTAATTAATCTTTTGTTTAGGATGTTGTTTTCCCTCTACTGCTTCTTTCTAGGGAGAGTTTGAGTGGGCATTCTTTCTTGTCTACTCTAATTTTCCTAGTTTTTAAATATGTAAAATTTTAGCTTCATGACCTAATATCTAACACAATGATCAAGGTAGGTTTCCATATGTTATCCTCTAGCTCCATTCCCCATATTTAGATCTTAACTTGACAATTGCAAGAAACTCCTTATTTGTGAATACATTTACAAATAATCTTATAGAAATAAGTTTTATCCTATATTTTTTAATAATTTAAAGGGGAAAAAACTATCCAATATATTTGTAAATACATTTTAATACCTCCTACTTCCATAATTATAGTGGTAATCTTGGTAAATTCACCCATATGGGAACTAGATTGAAATTTTCCTTCTCTAAGTCCAAAATTGGAGTACATTTTCTTAGGGATAGAATAATTCTCCTAAGAAGCTAGTTCGATTGAATAATTAATTTGAAACAATCCTATTTTTTTATAAGGATATAATAAATAAATATTTTCTAAAATAAAATCGCCACCTGGTCTTTGGGATTCCACTTTTATCCACTCATTGATAGATTTGATATTGGGTTTTTTACCTTAAAACTTCCCAATAATAAAATTTGACCATCTGAGTTGAGTTCTATGAAAAATATAATAAGTTATTTTGAGGTAATTAATCTCTTCCTCTACTATGGTATATAAACTTTAGAATTTAAAAGGAGTATTAGCAATATAACAACCAACCACTTTCTTTGACTAAGAGATAGTGATGAAAACAAAAAGAATTTTTTGATTTCCTTTTACATTAGATAAGTCTCCTATGTGGTCCATCTCTTTGGTCTATTCACATTTATCTAAATTATGATCCTTAATTATACCCAAGACTTCCCACCTAATCTTTATATCAAAGTAATCCTCAAGGACTACTACCCCCTGGTGACCTCCCTCTAATTGGGTGAGAATTCAAGCCTTTTGGTTATTTTTTTCCATCACCCATTTATTCGAAAAGAATATCTAATATATTTATCAGTCAATTTGAGATATTTATACCATATCCCATGAGTCATAGGCCACATGGTATCCTTGGCCAAGTCTATTCTTTTTGAGGAATCTTTTTTCTACTTGTCACCTCTAGTTTTAAAGTCATCTGTATTGGGGATATATTTTCTATACTTGATCCTATTTTCACCTTGACAAATCTATTAGGATCATCTAGATCTTCATCATCCTAATCTACTCTAAAATTATCTCACTAAAAACTAGATTTAAAATCTCCTCTGCTTGCCATCCTTAGATCTCAACAAAATATATTATTGCACGAGGTGGATTGAAGAAATTTCAACAAAAAATAATACTTAAAAATAAGTTATCAAGTTTTTGGAAGACAATATAGTCACAAGGTTTAATATGCCATTTTCATTGGTTTGTGACAATTGAACTAATTTTCAATCAACATAATTTATAGAATGAGCTTATAATAACAACATCATGTTAAAATTTTCATCTAATTAAAACCCAAAATAAAATGGTGTAGCTGAATCTAAAAACAATAATTTGATCCATGAAATAATAAATTTAGCCAAGAAAAGAGTATAGCGATTGACATTCCTTGCTAAATTATGCATTGTGAGTAGTCCAAACTAGATATAAATAGGCATTTGAAGTTCTCCATTGTTGTTTATATATGCCTGAGATACAATATTTCCAATAAGAATCATATTTGTCATCTACCAATTCATGCAAGAATACATGGGAAGTAATTTTCAAATCTAGTCAAGATATTTTAATATCATTCAAACTGAAGATGCACGTGGGGAACTCTTTACAACTATAGTGGAAAAGAGGATATTATGAAAATATGGTTTGATAAAAAAAATAATGTAAAATATTTCATAATTTTAAACCTAGTCTTATTTTGAAATAAAGTACATGATATTAAGGAGAAACATGCCAAACATGCCCCATTATGGATTAGTTTATACCAAATTTAATAAATATTTGGAAAATAATACTTTCAAGTTGAAATATATGTGTGGGATGATGTATCACTCCCTATGAAAAGCAAGTAATTGAAAGATTACTGCATGGATGCATCATCATTCATCATTTAAAAATTATTTTGAATTGTAACTAAGGTAAGATAGGATTAGATATTTAAGTTATTTTATTATTGCATAATTTTATTTTCATAGTTATTTTTACATTAAAAATTAGATGATATTTTCATTTTATAGGGATATTTTTCTTATTTATAAAAAGAAAACAAGTCATTATCTATTTTTTCTACGTATAATGTTGTTAACTCTATAATGCCTCATCATGAAATGGACACCACAAGTAAAAGTGGGAGAGTGTGAACTAATACAATTACTCCATGTATAATTTTAAAATCCCCTCACCACTTTTAAATTTTTAGATAATTTCCATGAAAGCATTAATAGGTGTAAAACTTCAAATAATTGAAATGAGGCCACATGTCATATTTGCATATTAAAATGTTTTTTTCCAAGTGTTATATTGTGAACTAATAATGAAAATTTAGGTATAACAATTGCATTCATCATGAACTACATAAATTTTAAATATACTATATAAATTAATGTCAGTGTAAGAGTATGAAACAATCACAAGAGTCCATGTATCTTACCTAAATGGACCTTTTGGTTGGGATAGTTAGAAATCATAATGAAAGTTCAAAGTAATTTCATGAGTCTAATCTTATTAAAAAATTTAAATGTGGCATAAAAATTTATATGGTTTAATTCTTAGTTTATAGGGTAGTGTGAAATGAAGATATGTGGAAAACTACTCTATCCAAATTAAATTAGTGAGTAAATCACTAAAATAAAAATTACAAATGGAAAAAAGTGTATGCTTGAGAAATACTTTACAATTAATTCACATAAATTGGGAAATAAATTTAATAATTTAATACGAAATTGCTTCATATTACATTTGAAATAAATAAATACAACATAATTCATTTGATAAAATACTGAAAAACTCTAATGAATTTACTTCTATTATACAATAATTGAATAACTTATTTAACGCTATCAAGATTGAAGACTATATTATAATGACATCATTTTTTTCTCCTTTCACACCCTTCATATTTTCATAGAAACATTTTTCAACTATAATTATTCGGTGTTGTGTATAAATATTTACAATGAAGAATTTGAAGTGGGGGAATAAATCAAGTCAATACTAGACTAATATAACTCCACTTCAACTAGCATGACATACACATATAATTATATTAATTTGAATAATATGGGAATCCATTATGATGTTGTTAAACTATAAGTATTCCCATGCATATATTTTTTCTATAATATTTTCATTAAGACTAAGTTCCATAATGACTTGATTTTCTATTCGATAAAATATAATATAATAACCCTCATCATGAATTTAGATCTATAAGGTTATTACATGTTTCCATTTCCAAATTTGGTCTATAATTAATTAGTGGCATTTAAATATAAAAAACTAAAATAATTTATTAAGTATTATACAAATAATCTTATCTATTGGGTTGATAATGATGACATCAACCTGATTCTTGTCATGACATTTAGGTATGGTGTGATAATTGGGATGGAATTGATGAATAGATTATTTGGTGCACTCAACATTTTTAATGTAAATAATAAATGGGTTATTCTATTGGAATTGATATTAAATTATATAAAATCCCATGCATTCAAGGAGATTGTATCCTTTAATTTAATGCATCAAGTTAAATGTGTACATATTTAGAGAAAAAAAATTATATAATGTTTTATTTTTATAATGCTAATTATGTGACCATATTTAGAGCAAAAAAATTATATGATGTTTTATTTTTCTAATTCTAATTATGTGACCATAAAATTAGACACATATATAAGATGGACCCCTACCTATGGGATCAAAGTGCACAAGATATTTTAAAAATTGTATTTACATAGGTTTTGATTGTTCATTAAAGTGGTTTGTGGTTGTTTATACATACCAATATATCTGGATATCAATGAAACTCCAATGGCCAAAATTTTAATAGAAAAAAATAAATTAATAATATAGGATATTTTTATTAGTATATTTATTTTAATATCATCAAGATTGATAGAAATTTATTTTATCCTCTTAGGTTGTCTCAGTTCATCCTAAAAATTTATAGAATATGAGATATCCTATAAACATTTTAAAGCATTAGAGGAGCGTGTAAGGAGAATAAACAATATATTAAACCTCTTCTACCATTCATAATTAAAAATAATGACATCAAGGTATCGACAACACTAGTAATTTTAGCTACACATACATGTTCATTAAACCTTAATGATCATGAATTAAAACTATCAGACTGTAATGGGAAGGAAAAAGTACACTTGTGTTCATTTGAGGGAAAGGTGATAGAGTATTATGATCATCATCCATATCCCCATGAATCTATGTACATGAATTCATAGAATGCTAAATAAATGGCTCTAAAATTGTAGAGAGTAAAGATAGTCTATTCTCCTCTAGAGAAATAGAAATTGAAAAATGTGGAGGATAGGCAAGAAGATGTTGTACCATTTGATAATTCATCATCTACACATTGTTTCCTTAGTAGAAACTTATTACAAGGGATCCAACCTCCTTATGATTCTTAATAAAATTTTCTTCCATAGGAAACCCTATCCATTGTTAGTTGTTACTTCTAGGGTTAAATCTCCTTTAGTTCTACATAATATAAATCATATTGTATGCATAAATTATACCACAATAAATGTCAATGTAGGATATAAAATTCCTTAGTATGTGGCACTTATTACTTCACCTTATATGGCTCATCTATAGGGTATTCCACTTAAACACCCTAGAATAAATCGATAATTATAATTCCAACTCTTTTTTTCTCCCAAAAATGTTATCTAAGTAATAAAAGTATATAATAGAGTGTCATCAAGAGTAGCTTCCACGAGTATCTTGAATTCAATTACTTGGAACTTATAATAATTTCTCATACTAATTATTCAAAAGTTTCTCCCTTACACACTATCATACCAAGTATTTATTCCACCTTGAACACTATTAGAGAATTGAATAGACAAGTTCCTCTATGACAACAACATTTGTCTTCTCAGCATGAAACATTATTTTTTTATAATACATTTCATGTTGTGGACATTCTCAATATTACCTCCTCTTAAAAGGTCACCTCTTCTTAAAAGGTCACTATCATTTCAAGGTTGCATATTATTACTAAAATATCTTTGTTTTAGCCAAAGAAACCTATACTAAAAGGGAATATAGATAAAATCCTATTTTAATATTTTTTGGAGACAAGAAAGGAAATATCACTAGGAGATGAAATAACACACCTCTCAATTCCATTATCAATATGTATTTCCACTCAAAAAACATCACACATCCTTAAATATTCCATTATACATACTACCTAAACTTATTTCATCCTCATGGACACTATTCCACCATTTCAATGGTTAATCCAAATCCATACATGTTAATCATATTGATCACCCATCCTACTTATTTTGATATTTCCTTGTCTCAATAAAAAGAGGAGTGGATAAAAAATTTAAAATTATCTAAGATATATGATGAACCAAATATATATTGAAATTAAAACAATCTAATAGTGTCATAAAACAGGTGACAATGAGAAAAGTAAAAAAGTTAAATATTCATATCATGTAGATAGAATTATTATTTTTCTCTAAAAAAGAGGAGAAATGGAAAAGAAAGTAAAGTTATGGAATATGAAGAAGTAAATTTATGGAATATGAAGAAGACCCTATGTTAGTAATAATATCTATTAGAGAGGTGTAAAAACCATAATAAAGGGAATGACTGAGAAAATACAAAGATTAGAAACTCAAACTAAGGCTATTGTTCTTGATAATATTATCATTGATGTGGATAATGAATTAAAGTCTTTATATTATTTATTAGCTACTACATACAAGGCTAATAATATAGATATTTGTTTATAAAAGAAGATTAAATTGTATCAGGATAAAATAATGCAATTAGAAAAAAGATTGACCACTCTTGCCAATGATGTCAAATAACATTTTTCCATGCATATATAAGTGATGGCATGTTCTTGACATTAGTATAGTTCCTAATTTTTATTTCCATGTGAGAACATCCCTTAAAAATGGGATGATTATATGAGTTCAATGCTATGATCTATTGATAATGTTATGGATAGAGTTTTGGAACTATTCAAAGAGGTTGAAATCATTATAATTTTTATGCATAGTGGATAGTTAGTCCCACATAGACATTTAATATCCCAACTAATCACTTTTGTATCATTATTTAAATATATAAATTTTCATGCAAATGGGAAAGTAGTGGTGATGTAATTGATTTGGTAATATATGAAAAAGATAAATTTGAATGAGTTGTAGTGAAATAATCCTTCATACTCTAATTTTTAATCATGTAATGTTATTAAAAAAGAAAAGGTGTTATTTACAACAATAGTTATGAACTTAACTATATCTAACAAATAGTGTTCAACAATAGCATGAGTACTTAAGAGCAAAGACATAGATCCTACTATGATTTTAGGTTTGAGTACATCATAAACTCCAGTTACTTTTCAAGTATTAGATCAGTTTAAGTAATATAAGATATTTATATAAATACATAAAAAATTAATTGTAGTTATGAGTGTCTTATTCATTTTATGAAATTTATCTTAGTTTTGAGAACACCATCATTCACTTATTTATATACTTAGTATTTTACCTCTTAAGAAGAGGAGTGATTTGGAAAAATAAAATAACCTTGAAATTATTATGACTTGCAGTTAATTATTTTATTTTTGGATTTATTAGTTTTATGTGATGCATGATATATTCATTTAAATTGATCAATGTATGAACTTATGGAGTTGATTGACATTAATTAGATTAAGTTTATAATTTGTTATAAAAATTTTGTGTAAAAATATTTTATTAAAAATTGATTATGTGTATTAATGTGCAAATTGGAAAATTCATCAAAAATATATCATTCATTGAGTAAATATCACAAATTTGGTAAAATTAACTTTCCTTATAATATTTGTTATATTTATCTTGATCTGAGCCCAAACTATAACCTAGTGGATATTGGTTATATAATGTTGTAGTTTTAAGAATATAATTTTTTAAATGAATATCTCTATTATACATTAAAATTTTATTTTACTCTATCTTTCTATTATTTTTATGATTATGTTATAGCAACTAACTTTTATAACTTAACCCCATTTTAAATACCTAAAATAAGTATAGTTTGGATATTTAGGATAGAAGGACATTTTTCATATAAAACTTATAGAAAAGAGTGTAAAATCACATCACTTTACCACTATTCCACCACATGGATATTTTAAAACTAAAAATATGCAACTCATTCCCTAAATCATGTATTGTGATTATAAAACTAGAGAGTCATACCAACATGTTGGGTGAGGCTAACCCACATCAAAATAAACTATGAAATTGTGTTATATAACATGATCACTAAAAATAAATATTACTCTCACTAATGTGTGTATAACTAACTTGATGAATAGTTTCACACCCATACCCCCCACAATGTTGAACTAGGTAAAAGATGATGATAAAAATGGATTCATTTCATTAGGTGATGGAAAATATCTAAAGCATGTGAAAATTATTTTAAAAAATGTGAAAGTATGAGGATAGGTCTCAAAAAGGTCCAAAGTGGCTCAAAAAATAGTTATCTTCCTTCTAAGAGATCTAGTAATATTTTGGCTAGGATAACTAGGTAGTAGATAACTAAAAAACTCATATGGTATTTTTGAGAAGGTGGGGTCCATGAAACATCAATAATGGAATAATTACACACTTATATAATGTTGTGATAAAGTGGAGTGAACAAATGGTGAATAAATCATGATATTTATATGAGAGATACAAGTCCTCTACTCAAACATTAAATTCGTAGAGCATTTGATACCATACCAGATGCCTCTCACATTGTAAATATGGTTAGGTTGTTAATGAAGATGTCTAAAATATATAATATTACAATGATTAATGTCATAAATAGATGATAAATACTACATATTTATATGGTTCCTAACAAAAAATGTGCCTGATAATATACCCATGTACAAGTGAGGAATCTAAATTCAATGAATATCATGTTAAAAATGGAAACATACATGAACACAATTGTATTTTGTAGAAAACAAATATAATATCTCCTAGAAAATGTAATGATCCATATAGAAAGTCCTCTCAAATGTCTTTAAAATAATTACACATATAGAAATGGCCATCAATAGATGAGGTAGACTGCATCCTTATATGGGGTTTGACAAAAAAGTGCCTAATAATATACTTGTGTACAAGTAAATAATCTAAATTCAATGAATATTGTGCTAAAAACAAATAATCACATACACATTAAAAATTGTGTATTTTCTGAAAATAAATACAATATCCATTAAATAATGCAATGCTGCATAGAGAAAGGGCCCTTAATTATGTATAAAATAATGGCATGCATATAAGTGGTAGATGAAGCTATCCAATGACTAATAATTATGGCAAAAATACTCTCAAAAACCAAACAAATACTATATAATTTGTATATATGTAATGAATTCTAACACACAAATTGATATATGGTGGGGATGCTTGAATTTTCTCACCAAAAAGATGTATAATCATGTCAAATTGTAAGATAACACAATATATTAAGTAATTATTTGCATGAGTCGTATGATTCCACTATTTCAAAACATGTTTAATAAATGTATAAGGAGTTATACCTACAATATGTGAAATGAAAATGAAAAAAACCTTTCCTCAATAGGGTCTCATAAATGAGGCCTTGCTAGGTACATTATATAGATTAATGAAATAAATTTATTTTCATACCACAAGGATTACATATTTTTCTATACCATGAAATAATGTGTAGATTCATAAAAATGGCTTAATAAAATGAGACCATATGAAAAGTATATGGATAAAAAGTATTGAAAAAAAATGGAGGGGAGGGGAGGGGAGGAACTAAAAAAGCAAATTTTATTATGGGGTGATGTATCTACTTTTTATATTATCCCCCACCTTGTGCTATTTGACAACCCAAGATCAAGAAGTGGTGGATTGGATTTTACAAGTGTAATCAAAATCCACCCTTTACAAAGCATAATACAACATCTTTTGAAAGGTATTTTATACCCCATACAATAAAAGAATAACAAATTAAAAAACACCCTCTTGAATAAATATCATTTAATATTTTTTTATTAAAAAGAGAGAAGGGGGAGGGGGGATCAATCCTACCACTTTTTAATAAAAACTATTTAAATAAAACCTATTTTATATTAAACTACATTTTAGCTCATTGTATTTAAATGGATTACGTTCTACTTAAAATTTGAAGTGATTTAAAAATTATAATCAATAAATAAAATATGAAAACCTTTTAAGCTTGGGCCCGACAATGTGGCCAAAAATTAAGGGGTGGTCAATTTAACACAGTTGGATAAATGTCAATATGAAGTGTCTATGTATCAAAGGATAGTGTGGTTGACACAATCATATAATATGATTCTTATAGATAGTTTAAAATTTAGTACAAACTTTATGGTGTATAAGAGATGTAATAAGAATGAATGGGTGGTGGTGATGAATTGATGAGGGGCTAAAATTATTTGTAATGTAGCCAATGTGGATGACAATGAAAATGTACCAGTCAAGATCTGATGAGTTGACAACACCTTGAGTAATATTTTTATGAAATAATAAAATAAAAAATTAAATAGACACAATATTTTATATAGAAACCACACATATATATACTACGTGTAAGGACTATGATAAATATTTTATTATTTTTTATAAAAACATATTGTTACACGCATTTTCCTGATACTAAATCTATTAGGTGAGCCTTGGATATCCTCATAAAAAACATTTAAAAATATTTTTATAAACTCATTTCATGTTATAGCTGATCCATGGGTCTCCAATCCTTCTAAATGCAATGGTGATTTTTAGAACACTCTAGGATGTACTATAACAGCACATATCATGCAACATATTTGGATTATATATCTAATGATAAGTTATACAATAATTTGTTTCCATGAAATCTTAAGAAATATGTCTTATATTTTTCTATGACCTTTTATAGCTAATGCTTACCGTCAAATCCTTTGGTTGGTCAATTCTTAGGACAATTTTCAATTAACATCCATGATATATTATATTATTCTAATATTATAGAACTAAAGTAAGGGGATAATGAACCTATTAGTGAATATGTGCTATGTTAAAATATTATGCTCTTTGATATGAAAAATTCAATGAATAGATATGTGTTACAAGATATATTAATGCAAATATTTCTTGGCCCATTACATGAGTCCATTATGTTCAATTTATTTCAACCTGGTGATGACTTATGTTATATGGTCAAGTATCATGAAGTTAAGATCCTTACAATGAATAAGATAAGTTATGGGTTCAACCCTCCAACTATTTTTGTTGTATAATTTTAGAATAAACCAACATTCAAATTAGAATCAAATGATATAAATAATTATGCAAAAATAACAATTAATGTAATGTGACATCCTAATAATCATATTATCTTATCAACTTCTCAATGGAGTTAGTTTTCACAATTACCTAAACTTCCTCATAAAAAACAATAAAATTTATGTCATTGTTATTTCATATATATCCCTCCCTATAAATAAGTTGATATTAGTAAGTCACCATCCAAGGGATTATATAGTATTAAATATTTCAATTACAATATATCCATAAAGTGCTATCAGTAATACCATCGGTAAATTCATATGGATAGATTCAACAACTAGATTGGTTTCTCACACCACATTTACCAAAATTTTAATCTTCATAGATACACCACTTAATCTCCCAACCTCCATAGATATGATACTAGAAGATCAATCATGGATACAAATGGTAGATTATGAAGGGATGCCATTTAGGTGCCATGGGTGTTTTAATATTGGTCATTTATCCTCAGATTGTCCTTCTCTTGAAAAAAGAAAATTTGAACCAACTTTTATAAATATTCTTCTCTAGTTCCTCTAACAGTTTATGGTCTAGAGTATGATGGAAAAGATATTTCAGATGTAGAAGAAGAGAATGTTACATAGATTGTTTTGGAGTAACCTATTGTAGTGGGAATAGATAAGGATGAGAAACTTCTTAAATGTAATTAAATATCTATTGAAGTAGGTAAAATTTTATATGATTCTGAAGAAGTTAGTGTTCCAATCATTTCATCCTCTAGTGAAAAAAGAAACATATTGTATAGAGAGGATTTTGATCTAATTTTTCATAACCCTAAATAAGATTCAGGAAATATTTTTTATCTAAAATTTTTAAAGGATAATAGAGGATGGATTAAAGTGCAAAGAAGAAGAAGAAAAAAAAAAGAGGAGACCCATTCATCTAACATGATTCAAGTTGGAGGGCCATTCAAATACCCCATGAAAGGTGGAGGCAAAACTTAAAAGGTTTGGTCTTGTTTGGTATAACTCTTGAATCTTATGTTTTTATTTTTATGAGTTGGTTTTATTTATAGGTTTGACAGTTTGGACCTTAAAACTCCTCAGTTGGATGTATTTTGGTTGTTTTTGGCTTATTTTTAGTCCTTAATCTTGATTTGCTATTTATATCATACTTAAGGTTGTATTTGGACTTTCTAGGCCCTGTTTGATTGTTTGCCTTCTAGGGTCTGAGGTCCCTAGTCAACATACCCCCTACCCTTAATAAAAAATAAATCAACTAAAAAATGCATCAATTTAAGACATAACATGCAATATTTTGGGGATGAAAAATACTTGTGATAAATTAATAGAAAATTGATTCAAGGACATAACCTAATGGGAATGACAATTTGAATTTTTTTTATGATCTCTTTCCTAATTATAAAACATAAGATACTAACACTAAGGCTAAATTTTAACTAACTTACAATGCATATCCTCCTCTAACATAAAATTCTTATAGGATTATAGAGGATAATATATTGGATGATATTGTTGGTGCACTTGAGATTATACAAGTATGAGTACCTAATATCACATTTGATGAACATGATATTGTTAATGATGATTCTATATATGTGCCATTTTTATGTATGCTTATGTTGATTCAAAGCCTATAAATAGTTTCATGGTAGATATTAGTTCATTTGAAAACATTTTTACCATGACACTTTTGACTAGTATTTAATATACATAGATGGATTTTAAAGATATAACAAATATAGTCAAAAGACTCAATGGAAAAAATATAAAACCCTTTTGAGGGTATTGTTATACCACTTAGGGTAGGCCTTACAATAGTGTATATTTTTCAATAAATTACATGGATTATAAAGGAATTTCACATGTTTTTGAGGTCTCTTTGGATACAAAATGTTTGTCTAGTACCATATTCACTACACTAATGTGTGAAGTATAAGCACAAAATTATAGTGGTTATAGTTTTAGGTATACAAAATATATATCACACTCAAAAATAGACCTTCCTAAGAACACTACACCATAACATGATATACAAACCATACTGGTTCATTCTACAAAGATAACTAAAAATAAATTACTTGATTTTCATAGAATGACAATCCTTGATCATCTCTTACATTAGAAATATATATGACTTCATAAGGTAGTACCTATTTAGTCACATCATAAACTAGATACAAGATACGCTATGTGTTTGGTAATGAACATTATAATATTCTCATAAATTACACTAGAATGTGCATAATACTATGGTTATAAGGATTATATAAAATGTGTAGCATTATAGGGTCTATTAAGATAATGATGTATATGTTTAAAATTTATATCACTAGTTAGATTCTTATATAAATACATGTGTTACTACTTTCCAATGATAGGTAAAATTTTCCATGATTAACCTAATACCTACATCAAATCATCCCCTTGATGAGATCATTGGTTAGTGTAGACACACAAATATATACATAATGAATCGACAATACTAAATCATCACATATCATAAACCGCATGAATTGTATCTAAATACATGACTCTTATTCACCATTTCTTTAATCTATTTATAAATATATAGGAATCACCATTTTTTGATGTCATTAACATAAATAAATATAAAATTGAAATTATAAAACTACTTTATATCACCCTCTACTAGTCTCTAGCTTAAGAAAATTATCACTGATCTTTTGGGGCACATTGACCCTAATTAGATAGGGACATTGGCCCATATTTCTACTAGGTCTATCACAACTTGTGCTAAAAATTGACTAGTTTAAAATTTTATAATCATTATTTTGGGTCTTCCCATGCATTTCATATGTATGGATAAAATAATTATAAAAATTTTCTCACACAAATACACATAAAAATTATTTTATTATCCCCACTAGCTATCACTAAGTTGCTAGTTTACAAACTATATCACAGTTATCAAATATTTCCTATTGTTTCTAAATTAAATATCATTCACAAGGAGAGTACAAAAGATAAGTCTAAATAGTCTCAAATTAAGTTAATATCTATAATTTTTCAATCATAAAATCCATATTTCTATCTACATAAACATAGTCTTTAAAAATTATACAATCAATCTAGGTGGGAGAACTATGTGGTATTGGTTTTTCTCCTTGGATTATTTGATATGTACGAAATGGTCAATCATCAATGGGGTGATTTGAGTTAGCTCAACTCATTACACTCCCCCTCACCTTTTGCAAGTTTCAATATTTCAAGATATCCTTAAAGTATCAAAGATAAAATAAGGAAAATAAAACATTTTTTGTGCCATAATTAGAATCATAATATCCCAATACACTCTTAAGATGTGTATAAAGTATTAGAATTTTTTTTTTGTCTATCATACTCTATTTTTTACCAATCAACTAGGAAAATTATGTAGTCAATATACATGAACAACCTATTTTGTTTTCTAGCTAGGGTAGACCTATGCAGAAGTAGTTTTCAATTTTTTTCATGATCTTGAGCATGCATTCTCACATATTCTATTTTCACTTAAATATATATAAAATAATCAACAAAGTTTTCAATTTGAGACAAGTACATTTATTCTTATCATTTTTTTCCAAAAGAGTAAGTTTCCATATTTATCATTTTCCATACCCAAAATTTTTGAATATTATACATCTTTAGAATTTTGATATCTCTCTATTTTTACTCATATTATATCAAAACATTTATTGTTAAATAAAATATAAGATTAAACATGTTTGTGAACCCTTACATTTTTAGAGCATTGTTTTCCCTTTTCAACATTTTCTATAAGATTTTAGGTGAATTTATAATTTATAAACACTGAAGAGAATTTATCTTTGACCTTGGGCCTTCAAAATTATTTATTTCCTTCCACAAATGTATTTTCAGTCTATTGTATTTAAATTGTCTTTTCCTTTCTTTTCTTGTTTTCCTAGAAACATGTCCAAATAGTTTTATAACTCATAGGATATGTCATTCTAGGCAAATCAGTACTCAATTTTACTTTATTTGTGGTTTAAGGGGTACTACCCAAGTACTCAAACCATTAAATAATACTATATATTTATTTTATGGGTACTTCCTAAATACTCAACCATGTAAATGGTACTATACATGGATTTTAGATTCCATTTACCTCATGGTATATTAAAAATGCATACATTTTTGTTTTATCCATAACAATATTTTGATTATTTATTTTCTTAGTGCATTGGTAAGAGTTTATCCCCAATAATTTACTCTTAATGACTTAGATATAAGATAATATAACTATGAGATAGTGGAATATTTCATGTTTAATGCCCTTTATGTTGTATTAACTATCTTATCACTACGATTAGAACATTTGATAGCCTAAAATTGAAACATACCATGTAAATTTATAATAATTTTCATTTTCTTTTTACACCTTTTAATGCCATTCAAGAAGGTTATCTCTTACATTTATGTAAGGTATAATGCTATATTAAAAAGAACTCATATAGAGCATACTCAAATTCCTTTATTCTCTTCTAAAATGGATAACATAGAAATATTTAATAAACCTGATAATTCAACTCTTTAAATTTATTTCCACATTTAAACTGATGTTAGTGATGAACTATGAATGATATTCAAGATAACCCTGAAAGCTGCAATAGAATTGATCTCAATGAACTTAATGGGCTAGATATTTTAAATGTCAAAGGGTTATCAAATTTATGTCAATGATTTTGATAATGTATTGAACAAGTGGGTGATGTATTAAAATTACTCATCACATATAAGAATCCATGTTAATAAAATATTACATCATTTCAATCACAACAATAATAGAATCTTTTTAGACTTGTAAATTCTCAAAGTTAAAGAATCCTAGGTGATATTATTTATTTTATTCCTATATCAAAAACCTTAGTTATGGGGTTATGACATGGTTTTCAACATATTAACATGCTTATTTATACATAGGATTCACACATGCCTCCTTTAATCACTACACAAGGTCCACCACTAACCTCTTCTAAATAGATAATCTCTTAATAAAATTGTTATTATCTTACATGCCAAGGTATTTCTATTATAAAAAGGTGTTTTAATTGATAGTGATTTGATGGAATCCCACAATTTTATTCATAATACATTGGCAACTCAAGATAGCTTCTTACCAATTTCTAGCAAGTTTCAAAGTCCTAGGCTACCAATCCATGAAGTTAAAGGTGATGTTAAAAAACATCTTTAACCATTCTATGCATGATTATTGGATTATGATTCTAATGAAAAATTATTAATTAATCTCTTCTAAAGAATCTTAAAATACTATTCCTCATGATGATTTTACGATCATCCACTTCAATTAATTAGATCATTCAAACCTTTAACAAACTAATTTATAGTCCTATCAAATTTTGTATAAAACTATCTTATGCACAAATTTAAAAACTCAAACATAAATCCAACCAATTAATATGTTATTTAGTACAAAACTATGTTAGCTAATATGAAAACTAATATGGCTTACAATGAATTATAAGATATATTCAAAAAAATGTTTATTATCACCACATCATGAGTCCATCATGTTTGATAAATTCTTATTCTTCAATTAGTTATGTTATATAATAAAAAATATAATTCAATATCATAAACTTGATTAAGATAAAATATTCACTAGATGCCCCATCTACTTCAAATCTAAAGTCTTAAATAAAATCAAACTACTAGGTAAAATTGAGAAAAATCAAGAATGAATAAAAAGTAACAAGTAATGCAGTTTCACAATTAAAAATAAGATTCAATTCAAAACTCCACCAAGGATGAAACTTTAAAGGTTACCTAAACCTCATAATATTTTATCAAAAAAATTACTTGATTTCAATCTCATATCCGTCACCTATAATTAGATGTTTAAATGACCAAGCCTCAACACAAGGGAATTGATAGTAATGCATATTATGATTAGCATAGGTGTTTTTGAAATTATACAAAAATGTGTTTAAATTTTAAGAATAAGATAAACCCATTCTAGATAATCATGCCCACAAAGGAGTTTATACCATAACAAAATGATAATGAAAAAATGAAAATATTCATTAATGCATTCCAAAACCATGGTACTATAGAAACCATAGATAATTTAGAAATGCATTAGGAATACAATGCACATCCTCCTCCTATGATATATGGGCATCCAATATAAAAAATTATTGGTCCATTTATAGACACATTATCACCCCATCCTATGATCACATTTTATGATAATGAAACAGATGATGATGATTTAAATATATATTCACCCCTTTTTTGAGCTTCCATTAGCAAAAAACTATAAATAATGTCATGATTGACAATAGATCAAGTGAAAATGTATGTGAAATGAATCTATTTTATAGTTATAGATACACATACCAGGATTTAAAAAATACATTAGGAATATTCAAAGTATTTGATGGACATACACATAATACTCTTGGGTATATAGTTCTACATGCTCAAGTTGGTTCAGAAATAATGGCTACTAGGTTTCTAGTCTTACCAAGTAAATGGGTATTTAATATGTTATTAGAACAACCTTATCCATGCAACACCATCTACAATATATATATGCCTCAAATACATAAATTATCATCTATTTATCAAATTTCATGGCATTCAATATGAGTACCCTCTATATTCAATGATAACCACATTTAGTTGTGGCACCTATTCAAGAGCATAATAAAAATGTAGTTATGACACCTATTCAAGACAAAAATAAAAAGTTGTTTATGTCACCTATTCAATATCATATTGAAAAAATTATTGTTTCACATATACATCTTTCTATATAGTCAGTATAGAAGAAAGTAGTACACATTACGAAGCATAAATATTCAAATAAAATATTACTCAAGGTTGAAATAAATATAAACATACTATAATGTGTCTTGAGAAAAAACCAAATACATTTCAAAACACTCCAAAGTGAACATAGGCAATGAGAATTTTTTTAATATAAAACATGCTCCACCAATTCATGCATCTTCTCAAGTTATCCATCTTGAAAAATATACTATGAGTAATGATCAATATAGTTACACTACAACACCTTATGATTTTTCATATCCAAATTCATCTACATGTAATAATTTTCATCCATAAAAAGTCACCTTCAACATCTATCATCCAAGCATGAACTATGGTCCTCCCATTGATGGGATCATATGATAGTTTCATTTAAAATATATAAAAAATACAAAAAAGTGATTTTTTTTTAAATATAAAAAATAACAAAATATTAAATATTATAATTTCAAAGGAATGATACTTTTATTACTGTTAATTTTAGATCACTAAATAAGGTGTGAATGAAATTTGTCCCTTTGGCTTTGTTTTTTGCTCTTGTAATCTTGAAAAAATCAAAATCAAAGTTCTTAGGTAAATTTCAAGCACCAAGGCACAAGTGTGAATGAAATTTTGAATTTTTGAAACCTACTTTTATTCACTTAGTTTCTTGGAAAAAAATGTTAGGGGGTTCACTTATTGTTTATGTAATAGAGTTACCCAGAAATTATCTTCACTTTCAAGGTCTCGGGTTTTGTTTACAGAGATTGAAGTCATCAAATTCTCAATAGAGTGAAGTCATTAATTTCTAAACAGAGTGAAGTCACCAATTTTTCAAGAGATCAAAGTCATTGGTTTCCTATGGAACCAAAATAGATAAAAACAAAATAGATTCTGGTGAAGTCACCATTTATTAGGTATAAATTCATAAATTAAGTTAAGCAATGCCATCATTTATGTCCAAAAGTATAGTGAAGTCACTGAATATGTGAGAAAAGTTTCCTAGCAAAGTCACTAAAATGCAGAATCAAAACTACCATTTTAATTCATTGAAGTCACCATTTTCATAAAGGATGCTTCAGTAGGTCAATGTTTTTTATTTCAAAATAAATTGATTTCACCATTTTATATGAAGTCACCGATGCGACTTTATCATTTTCTAAAAATAAACAATCACAAAATATAGGACAAAATAAGTGAAGTCATCATTTACTAGGGCAAAGTCACTGATTAATAACTAAATAAAATGATGTGAAATTAAATCATAAAATTGAAAAATTGAATTTGTGAGTGGTCTTTTTAATATTTTTGAAGGTTCCACATCACTCATTTGGTCAGTATGGGGTGAGTGGTCCCACCATGGGTGCCATTATGTATCATTAGGAATCCAAATATCTAAATTTTGTTATTTTTTTGTTAGTGAATCAAAAGATAATTCAAATAAAACAATACAATATAAACTAAACCAATATTTCCTAAGTACTTGGGTGAGCTTAACACAATGAACAAAATTAATAATATAAGATAAAACACAAAACTATATTAACCCCCTTATCAAATTACTGTTCATTCATTGGCATAGAGGATGTTTATGCTTGTCTTATGGGTAATAAAGAGTTTAATTAATACAATTTCCATTTTGGCAGCACTTCTATAAAACCACTTGAGGCTTGGCATGGCTTGGCTTGGCTTGGTGAAGCTTCCTCTTGATCAATCTGACATTATAACATTGGCTTGAGAGGATTTTTAGATATGGGTAATGACACTTGTATCTATAGGTCCTAAAAATAACTATAAATAAAGTGTGGTTAGGTTTAAAACCTTGGTTGTGTCTAGATTAACCTTGGTCAAGTTTATATTAACCCTAGGTTGATTCAAAGCAATCATGAAGGCTTGAAAACTCATAAAAGATATTTATGAGGCTTAACAACTCATAGAAGATGTTTATGAGGTGTTACTCACCTTTTTTTTAAATTCTAAGCATTTATAAAAGATATCTCATCTTTATTGAAAAAAATCCTTTTTTATGAAATGTAATTCCCTACATGAACTTGGAATTTTTACTTAAACACATGATTGAAGTTATTTTTTATTTAATCTTTCTTAGGGTTAATTCATTATAATTTCATATCTATCCCTACATATAAATAAGTTGATATTATTAATCCACCATCCAAGGGATTAAATAGCATTACATATTTTAATTATTATATATGCATAATAAATAAACTAATAAATGCATCAATTTAAGACATAATATGCAATATTTGGGGGATTAAGAAAAACTTGTGCTTAATTAATATAAAATTGATTCAAGGACATAACATAATGGGAATGACATTTTGAAAATGTTTTTTGATATCTTTCCCAATTATAAAACATAAGAGACTAACACTACGGCTAAATTTCAATTAACTTACAATACATATCCTCCTCAGACATAATACTCTTATAGGACTAAAGAGGAGCATCCATTGGATGGTATTATTGGTACACTTGAGAGTTTACAAGTATTCATATATCATATCACATTTGATTATCATGATATTAATGATGATGATTCTATATATGAGCCAATTTTATGTACACTTGTATTGATTAAAATCATATCGATAGTTTCATGGTAGATATTGGTTCATTTGAAAACATTTTAACCATGACACTTTTTACTTGTCTTGAATATACATAGATGGATTTTACAGATACAACAAATATAGTCAATTTTTTTGATGGACAAAATATAAAAGCCTTATAAGAGTATTTTTATACCACTTAAGGTAGGCCCTAAAATAGTGTGTATTTTTCAATAAATTACATGAATTATAAAAGGAGTCCACATGTTATTGGGGTCTCTTTAGAGATAAAATGTTTGTTTATTACCATATTCACTACAATAATGTTTGAAGTATAAACATAAAATCATGGTGGATGTTTTTTTAGGTATACCAAATGTATATCAAATTCAAAAATATACCTTCCTAATAAGACTACACCATAACTTGATATACAAACCATACAGGTTCATTATACATAGAATATAAAGGTACTTGATTTTATAGAATGATAATAATTGAACATATTTTACATTAGAAATAAATATGAGTTCAGAAGGTAATACCTATTTAGTCACATCATAAGCTGAATACAAGATACCCTATGTAGTTCGATAATGAACATTGTAATATTCTCATACATAACAGTAGAATGCACATAATTCTATGGTTATTAGGATTATATAACATGTGTATAATTATAAGTTCAATGATGACAATGATGTATATGTAAAAAAATTATATCACTACTTAGATTCTTATATAAATACAAGTGTTGCTACATTCCCATGACATGTAACATTTTCAATGATTGACCCAATACCTACATTAGAGCATCCCCATGATGGCATCATTGGTTATTGTAGACACATAAATATGGACACAATGACTTGACAATACTAAATCATCATATATCATAAACTACATGAATTACATCCAAATACATGACTCTTATTCACCATTTCTTTAATCCATTTATAAATAGATAGGCTTGACCAGTTTTTGTTCTCATTAGCATAAATAACTCTCAAATTCAAAATTTTAAATTAATTTATATCACTCTCATATAATATCTATATTATTAATATTATTCCTAATCTTTTGGTACATGTCATCCCTAGTCATATAGGGATGTTTCCCTTAGATTTTTGCCTAGGGATATCACATCTTGTGATAAATAACGACTAGTTTAAAAAAATTTAATCATTATTTTGGGTCTTCCCATGCATTTCACATGGATAGATAAATGAATTGTAAAAATATTTTCCTATAAATACACATAAAAATTCATTTATTATCCCCAGTAGCTATCACTAAGTTGATAGCTCAAAAATTATTGCATGTTTATCAAATAATTCATATTATTTCTAAATTAAAGATCATTCACAAGGAGAATCCTTAAGCCAAGTCTAAATAATATCAAATCAAGTTAATATCTATTATTTTTAAAGCATTAAATCCATATTTATATCTACATACATATATTCTAGAAGAAAAAATATATAATCAATATAGGTGGGAGAACAATGTGATATTGGTTTCCCTCCTTGGAGTATTTGATATGTATGAAATGATCAATCATTAATGGGGTGATTTGCATTAGCTTAACTCATTACACTCCCCCTCAATATTTTCAAGTTTCAATATTTCAAGGTATCCTTAAGATATAAAAGATAAAATAAGGAAAATAAAATATTTTTTGTGCCATAATAATAATCACAATATCCTAATACACTCATAAGATGTGTAAAAAGTACAATACCAAGATTTTCATGAGTAGTCAACTGGGAAAATTCCATAATTAATAAAATTGAGTAGCCTACGTTTTTGTCTATACATAGTGGGCCTATCTAAGAATATTATTATTTTTTTATTTTTACATTCTAACTATTATATTATTTACTTGTCTATCATACTCTAATATTTACCAGTCAACTAGAAAAGTTTGTAGTCAATACATGTGAACAAACTTTGTTGTTTTCTAGCTAGGGTAGACCCTTGTAGAAGTAGTTTTAAATTTTGTTCATGATCTTGAGCATGCATTCTAAATATTTATTTATTTTCACTTAAATTTATATAAAATAGTCAAAAAAAAATTCAATTGGAGCTAAGTATATTTCTTCTTATCATATTCTTGAAAAGAGTAGGTTTCCATATTTATCAATTTCCATACCCAAAATTGTTGACTATTGTACATCTTTAAAAAAATTATATCTATCTACTTTTACAAATATTATATCAAATGATCTATTGTTAAATAAAATATATAATTAAACATATTTATGAACCCTTACATTTTTCTAGCATTGTTTTTCCTTTTAAACATTTGTTCTAAGGTTTCAGGTGAATTTCTAATTTCTAAACACTGGAGAATTTATCTTTGACCTTGGGCCTTCAAAATAATTGATTTCCTTCCACAAATGTATTTTCATTCTATTGGATTTAAATTGTATTTTCCTTTATTTTCTTTTTTTCCTAGAAACATATTCAGATAGGTTTATAACTCATAGTATATGTCATTCTAGGAAAATAAATTCTTAATTTTACTTTATTTTTGTTTTAATGGGTACTAAACCAATACTCAAACCATTAAATAATACTATATATTTATTTTATGGGTGTTGTCCAAATACTCAAACAATTAAAGGACACTATACATGGAGTTTTTTTTCCATGTACCTCATGGTATATTAAGAATGCCTACATTTTTGTTTCAGCCATAATAAGACTTCAATTATTTATTTTCATAGTGCATTGGTAAGAGGTTATCTAAAAGAAGTTACTCTCAATGTCTTAGAGATAAGATGGTTTAGCTACAAGATAGTGGAATATTTCATGATTATTGTCCTTTATGTTATATTCACTATATTATGACTGGGATCAGTACATTTGATAGCCTACAATCAAACATACCATGTATATTAACAAAAAATTTCCTTTTCCTTTTACACATTTTAATGCCACTCAAGAAGGTTATCTCCTATATTTCTATAAGTTGCAATGCTAAATTAAATGGAGCTCATATAGATCATACCCAAATTCCTTTATTCTCTTCTAAAATGGATAACATAGAAATATTTTATCAATATCATAATTCAACTCTTCAAATTTATTTCCACATTGAAAGTGATGTTAGTGATGAATTATGCATGATATTCAAGATAACCTTAAAAGATATAATAGAATGGATCTCAATGAACTCAATGGGCTAAATATTTTAAAAGTCAAAGCTTTATTAAAATTATGTCAATGATTTTGACAATGTCCCAAACAAGTGGATGATATATTATGATTACTCATCGCATCTAAGAATCTACATCAATAAAATATTACACTATCTGAATCAAAACAATAAGAGAATCATTTTAGAGTTATAAATCCTTGAATTTAAATAGTCCTAGTTATTATTTATTTTATTCCTATATCAACAAATTTAGCTACATATATGCCATCATCCCTAGTTATGGGTGTATGACATGGTTTGAAACATATTAAAATGAGTATTTATACATATGATTCACACATTCCTTATTTGATTAATACACAAGGTCCATCACCAACCTTGTCTGGATATATACTATCTCAATAAAATTGTTATTCTCTTCCATGCCAAGGTATGTCTATTAGAATAAGGTGTTTCAATAGATATTCATTTGATGAAATCCTACACTTTTCTTCACAATACATTGGAAACTCACTTCTTACCCATTTCTAGTAGGTTTCATAGGTCCTAGGCTACAAATCCATGAAGGTGAAGGTGATCCTAAAAAAACATCTTTGACCATTAAATGCATGATGCTTGGATTATGAGTAAAATTAAAAATTGTTAATTAAGCTCTTCCAAATAATCTTTAAAAACTATTCCTCATGATGATTCAATGATCCTCCACTTCAATAAATTAGAGATTCAAACCTTTAACAGACCAATTTATAGTGCAATTCTCTATCAAATTTTGTAGAAACTATCTTATGCACAAATTGAAAAAATCAAACATCAATGCAACCAATCAGTATGTTTTTTAGTAGAAAAATATGTTATTTAATATGAAAACTTATATGGAAAACATTGATTTATAAGATATATTCAAAAAAATGTTTGTTTTCACCACATCATGAGTTCATCATGTTTGATAAATTCTTATTCTTCAATGAGTTACATTATATAATAAAAAGGATAACTCAAGCTTATAAATTTGAATAAGATAAAATATGCACCAGATGCCCCATCTACTTCAAATATAAAGTCTTAAATAAAATCAAACTACTACGTAAAATATAGAAAAAAAAATGAATAAAAAGTAAGAGTTAATGTAGTTTCACAAAAAAATAAGATTCACTTCAAAACTCCACCAAGGATGTAGTTTGTGAGCTTACCAAAACCTCATAATGTCTTGTCAAAAAAATTACTTGATTTCAATCTCATGTCCCTCACTATAAAATTAGAGGTCGATATGACCAAGCCTCAACAAAAGGGATTTAATAGTAATTCATATTATGATTGGCATAGGTGTTTTTAAAATTACACAAAAAAGTTTTTAAATTTTAAGCATAAGATAAATCCATTCTCAATAATAATACATTTGAGAAAGTCATACCCACAAAGGAGTTTATACCACAACAAAATGACAATGAAAATATTCAGTAATGCATTTCAAAACCATTGTACTAGAGAAAACATAGATAATTTAGAGGTGCATTAGGCATACAATGCACATCTTCCTCCTATGATATATGGCAACCCAATATACATAACTATTGGTACATTTATAGGCACATTATCACCACATCCTATGATCACATTTTATGATAGTGAAATGGATGATGATGATGATGATTTAAATAGACATTCACCCTTTTTTTTAGCTTCCATTAGTAAAAAACCATAAACAATGTCATGATTTACCTAGATCAAGTGAAAATGCATGTGAAATGAAACTATTTTATAGTTTTAGATACACATACCAAGATTTAAAAAATGCATTCAAAATATTCAAAGCATTTGATGGACATACACATAATATACTTGGGTATATAGTTCTACATGTTCAAGTTGGTTTAAAAATAATGGCTACTATGTTTCTAGTCTTACCAAGTAAATGGGTATTTAATATGTTATTAGAACACCCTTATCCATGTAATACCATCTAAAAGACATATATATCTCAAATACATACATTATAATCAATTTATCAAATTTCATGGCATTCAATATGAGTACCCTCCGTATTCAATGGTAACCACATTTGTTGTGGCACCTATTCAAGAGAACAATAAAAATATAGTTGTGGCACCTATTCAAGACCAAAATAAAAAGTTATATGTGTCACCTATTCAATATTATAGTGAAAATTTTGTTGTTTCACATATACAACATCTTTATATATAGTTGATAAAGAGGAAAGTAGTACACATTATGAAGCATAAAGGTTCAAATAAAATATTACTTAAAGTTGAAATAAATATAAATATACTATAATATGTGTTTAGAAAGAACTAAATACATTTCAAAATGTTCCAAAGTGAACACAAGCAATTATAAATTTTATTACTATACAACATACTCCACCATGTCGTGCACCTTCTCAAGTTGTCCATCTTAAAAAATATACTATAAGTAATGATCAAGATAGTTACACTATAATACCTTATGCTTTTTCATATCTATAATCATCTACACGTAATAATTTTGACCCACAAAAAGTCACCTTCAACATTTACCATCCAAGCATGCACTATGGTCTTCTCGTTGATGGGATCAAAGGCTAATTTCATTTCAAAATATAAAAAAGTGAAATTTTTAAAATATAAAAATATAAAAAATAACAAAATATTAAATATTAAAAAATCCAAAACATTCAAAATATTTGTAAAAATAAAAAAACTATGACCTAAGTATGAGATGAATTAGTAGTTTACTTCTTTACATATGGTATTAATCACATATATTGGTAGATAGAATATTATTTTTAAAAAAACTTGCATTTCATGATGTGTATGAGTGTGATGTAGGATGTACATATTTACATGGATTTTTATATGTTTGATTCCCTTCAACCCAATGGCCATGCCTATATTGGGGATATCTAATTTTATAGGTTACATTATCCAAAATTTATATCTTTGTATGAACTCAAATTCCATGTTGAGATACATATCTTACAGGTTTCTCACTAATTACTCATATTTAAAATTTTACTATAAGGATATGCTACTTTTATATATTATGAAACTGGTACATATGGATAAAATAGACTACTTTTCACATGTTCTATGCTTCTTCAATGTTGTTTCTTTCTTGCATGATAGGATAAACATTCTTTGCTTATTTTTGTGGCCCTTGGCCCTCGCGTGAAAAAAATTATTTAACATTTATATGAGATATGTGTTTGGTATGTGTAACATTTGAGCATGTCCATTTATTGATGTCTTTGGCCTTGTGTTTTGTGTGACAATCAAACATGCCCCTTATTTGTGATATTCTTAATGTTGTTTATGTGTATGCCTTGGTCTTGTTTGTTATGACATATTCCTATCCATTTTATGTGGCCCTTATCTTTATTATGTGACATTTTGTGTTGTCTTGTTATGTTTTATGAGATTTATTAGTGATTTCATGATCTATATCAAGCACTTTTACGGCATAGTCAAACTTTTTAAATGGTTATGTTCTTGCATGCCTCATTGCTAAAGCTACGTATACATGAAACTTGTATGTCTCATATTCAATATGTTACATGCATGCCTCAATTAAAATTACATAACTATGATGACATACTTTCCACATAGTAATGTAATACTAGATGACTATATATTTATCACATGATATAATTAACTTTTCTATTAATATGAGTACATTGTGAGTTTTATCCCTCATCTGAAAAATAAGGAATCATAGTGATATTATGTTAGATATAAAAGCCTCTATGAATATAAAAATATTGGATTGGGATAAAATACATGTTTCAAAATTTAAAATATAGGTGTTTTTTTATAGATTTAAAGTAATTAAAATCTAAAATTATATAATAGAGTATAGGTTTTCAAAGATTCAAAGTAATTTAAAAATCAAACATATGATATATTTTATCACATCATTACATACTCTATGAGATTTATGAAATTCATATGTACTCATTTTTCAAAGACAAAAGTACATATTTATGCACACTTGAATTCAAATGCATGGTCATATAGAATATAGATACAAGGTTAATGTTACATGCTGAAAATATAGTTTCAATTGAACATATAGGTTAATGTTACTTGGCATAGATTTAGAAGGCACGACACTTGTTTATGCTCATATACACATATTTCAAATTTTAAAATTTCAAATTAATGATACTTATTCATGCTAACATATAAGTTTTAAAATTTTGAAGATCAAAGATTAAATTTTTTTAAAAAATGATACTTTCTCTTACACATGTTCAAATCTAAAAGTTAAAATTTAAAAATTCAAAATTATATTTTCAAAGGAAAAAAATGTGTATTTTAATGAAAATATATGAACAATGTGGTCATGATGGGAGCATTAAAATTATTCATTCTCTTTTGATCATGGAATTAGAATATTGATCCATCTGCATGGGTGTGATTTGATATGTTATAAATAATGTACATTTGAGTCTAGTGACACTAAAAATCCTTATAATTACTTATATCGAATCTATTGTGTGGTCAAAACATTTATTATTGGTGATGCATTTTTGAGTCGAGTGACAGTAAATAACATTGGAATCACTTATATAAAAACCCATCATGGTTCCATTCCTTTTTATTGGTAATTAAATACTAGTCCCAACACAAGATTGAACATGTATCTTTCAAACTCAAGAGGTTGATTAATTATTCAATATTGGCAATTTATATCTCTTAATTCACCATTGGTTATAATTATCCCAATGAGTCAACAAGGAGGCATAATTTAACATCATCAATTAAAGGTTATAAAACAATTTGTTTTCAACTACGTAAATGTTTAATCCTTTGCCATCCCTTAAATTTTTAAATTTTTTAATGTTTAGCCTTTTGAAAATTTAAATATGAAAAATTGACTTCTTATCCTGTCATATGGTTAAATAATTTTGAGTTCCCTAAAGTAATAATTATTATAATAATCTATTGAAACACCTAAGATTCTTCCATTGTTAAAGGCAATACTATATTTGTATCTAATGGGTTATAAATATGAGAATATTTTTCCATGCTTGCATTCTTCATATCCAAAAGAGTATACAATATTTTAGTATGATTAATAGGTTGTTCACAAATTCATTCTCTAAAACTCTAAGTAATCACCATTCTATTGAACATTATTTCATCCCCACTTATAAGTTCCATCTTTTTGATATTTTTTGTGGGGACTAAGGTTATTTTGATCATATTATTCATGTTTTTAATTATTACTAGGGGTTTATTCATGCTTGTGTTGGTCGTTAACATTTGAAGTTTTTGATATACCCTTATTTTTTTCCACATTATTTAATTTAATAATAATAATCTAAATATGTTTGACTAGATTCCCACTTAGTCTAATAATTCTTCTAATGAGATTAGAAAGAGTTTTTTTAGAGTGCATATAATATCAAAATAAAAACTAGAAGTAATGGGGATATAATAGATTTTATCAATTCTTTAAAATACTAAAACAATATTTGGAAATAGGAAAAATAAGGATATAAGCCCTAAAACATTTATAATTAGAGTGTGGCAATATTTATAAAATAAAGAGGTTCACCAATATGTTCTATCTATTTTGGGAAAACTTAGAGTTGTAGATTACCCTAAATGACAAACTGATGGGGGAAAAAAAGAAGAATAATATTTAAATATCAAGCATTCATAGATTTAAAACTAATGATATATTTAAATGTACTAAATCTAGAAAGTGAAATAGATAAATGGAAACATAACTAGAAAAGAGTGTTTTAGAATGGCTTAGGAGATGAAATTCATATGGTGACTGGGTCTAGTGACTGTTAAGCTTGATCTAAAATTTAAAATATCTCTAGACAATAGTGCCTAAGCTAGATAGGAGAGTAGAGTGATCCTACCCTATACATGGCCAACCTTATCCAATAAACAATGATGATTCAACGGTTTAAGGTTTTTTTTTCACCTTTTTATTATGTTGTGTCTTATGTTGGATCTTTCAATTAGTTATAGAGACCACTATGTGATTTATTTCCTTAAAATCTATAGCTCTTTGACATGTGAAGACAAATTCACAGCTATATAATAAAATAGGTCAATGGATAAAGTTTTACATGACCTCAATACCCCATGTGTTGAGTGATACTACATACCAATACTCTAAATAGGGATCAAATTTCATGTAGTTCTCCCAATATAAAGTGGTGTGTGAATGAATAATGTAATAAGATAAATTTTACTACAATCTTAGTGTGATTAAGTTTATTATCAATGATTTGTGACCTTGGAGTTGTACAAAGAATTTAACTCTAGGATACTAAGGTTGTATGTACATAAAATTAGGAGAAATAACTAATTTTTTGAATTTACAATATGAATTATGGCATTTTTTGGTGTGTCAGCTTATTTTGTGTAAAATAGTTATAAATGTGTTTATATAGTATTATTTTTAGAATTCCTTCAAATGGGAATTATTAGGGACATAGTCTGACCTTTTTATAAATTTTAATTTTTTAAATTAGTTATTATTTGGAGGGAAGACCAGAGAGGTGGCTCAAACATTAGACCAGGGCACTCCTATCTAACAGGGCATTGTTGTCTAATGGGGACAAACAATAGTGCTAAGTGTTTGACATGGCCTAAATAAAATTTGAGATTGATAGCATGATGGATAAGTGAATTCTAGGGTCATCAATCAGATTATAAGATTGAATATCCTATGTGTAATGTGGTTGAAAGTGATCAAAAGGGACCAAGAATTGGTCTAAAGCTAAGTATATAAGGGATTGGTCACAAGTGCATTTTTTTAGCTTAAATGTCAAATTATGTGTCTTTAAATTCTCAATGATATCTATATGAATATTTGATTACTTGTTATAAAAGGTTTGATTCTAATTATCTAATTTGGTTCTAATTGATGCATTTAATTAAATTAAAGGACTATGAACTCTATATGATAAATGAGAATATATCAAGTAAAGATCTTTATTTATGTTTTGACAATTGTGTATTCTTGATGACTTGTGTATCTCATATTTGTTTATTCTCAACTTGGATTTGATTTTAATTTTATTTTACATTATCATATTAGTAGATTTCAAGTGTGATCTTGTATAAGACTCTTTTTCACATTCAAATTTCATAATTACATTTTTGACTTAGTTTGACTAAAGTATTAAAGTTGATCTAAACTCGTTACAAATAATTCTATATGATTGGGATCAATTTCATCATAATTTGATATTTTTAAAGACTATTTTAGGAACCATTTAACATGCCAAGTTGTTTCTTAAGGTTGGTAACATGATTCATTCTCTTAGTATTTTAAATATAATTACATATATCTATGGCTTACTTTGAGAGACATGTAAAAACATTATTAATGTGAAAATCTGGTTATATTTAAATATTATATTTTTGTTTCAATACATACATTAAAATCATAGGTCTATAGAATTAATATATTGGTTATGTTCAATATGATTGTTTGATTTCAATTTCTTCTTATATTTATTATTTTTATTTTATGGAACTTTGTTCCCACATTCAGTAAGCGGGTATAAATGGTAAAGGGTTTTCATATGAAGTGTAAGGGGCTTTAATTTAAATATTATTGGAAAATGTATATAAATAGTTTTGTGTTAGGATATAACAATATTTGAAATAATTATCCTATTATATTTTTAAATGGCCTAAGCAGGGGAAACTTATAAATTTTCAATATAGACATATATGGTTATTTCATTTTCACTTTAATTAACATGGTATTTATTTCTCTATTTTTTAATAAATAATATCAAATATATTATTTCTTACATATTGGATTCTAAAACTTATAAGTTCTCAATATATAAATATATGGTTATATCATCTACACTTTAATTAACATGGCAATGATTTCTCTATTTTTGGATAAAGAATATAAAAGACATTATTTATTATATCTTGCACTTTTTAATATGGTTATTTTGGATTTAATCATGTTTCTAAGTAATTTATAGTATTATAAGGCACTAAGATGTTCTCTAATGTGTTATACAGTGACATGATAATATGACTAAAACATAAACCTTTTTCATGTGCTTACAGTTGTATGCTAGGTTTTAATTTTTAAACTAACTTCATAAGAGACTAATAAACATTATTTGAACTAAATATACTGACATGTGTAACATTAAGGGACCCATGTAAATAAACATTGACTAGGTTGTAATCCTATCATAAGGAATCTAAAGAGCTAAATTTCATTAATTTTTTGTTAATGAATCAAAAGAGAATTCAAATTAAAAAATATAATAGAAAACAAACTAATCTTGCCTAAGTACTTAAGCGAGCTTAACACAATGGAAAAAATTATAATTAGAAGATAAAACACAAAACTATGTTACATCCCTTGTCAAACTAGTGCTCATTCACTGGCATAAAGTTTGTTCATGCTTAGCTTGAGGGTAATATAAACCTTCATCAATGTAATTTATATTTTGGTAGCACTTATTTAAGACCACTTGAGGCTTGGATTAGATTGGTAAAATGTGGGGAAGCTTATCCTTTATCAATTTTACATTATAACACCGGATTGAGAGCTTTATTAGATAGAGGCAATGACACATGTATTTATAGGTTTTAAAAATAACTCTAACTCAAGTGTGGTTAGGTTTAGTTTCAAACTTAGGTGTGTCTCGATTAACATTGGTCAAGTTTAGATTAACCCTAGGTTGGGTCAAAGAAATTACGAAGTCTTGACAACTCATAGAAGATATTTATGAGGCTTAACAACTCATAAAAGATATTTATGAGATGTAACTCACATTTTCTTAGAATTTTAGGTATTTATAAAAGATATTATTAATTCCTTTGACTTTGACATCATATTTGTTGAAAAAAATCCTTTTTTAGAAAAAGTAATTCCCTAAATGAAATTCAAATTTTTACTTAAACAACTAATTAAAGTTATTTTTTAATTAATCATGCTTAGGGTGTTTGACATTTAAGAATTGTTTGTATTTTGCATTAAGAGATCAAAAGGCCAATTTATCAATTTTCAAGGTCACAATTTGATTGGGGTTGAATCCAAGATAGGTTATTATTGCATACAAGATAATACCATAAATAAGGATGCCTTAAAATTATTCTAGGAAGTTATATTGCATGTGTGGATGAATTTAGGCATTTCAGTGATTTTTATGCTTAATTTGAATGATTTGGTTGAAATCAATCTGAAGTCTAGTTTAGACACAAATGCGACCAAAATGGGGTGTCTAAATTTTTCCCCTATTTGATAATGTGTTGTAAGACATAGACACGATGAATTTTTTTCAAAGAATGAGAAAGTTGTTAATAAGAAAAAGAATATAATGATTGAGGAATGATTCCCTAAACAATGTTTGGGAAGACTACAATGCCACCTCAAGGGAGTGGTGAAAACAAACAATCGATGGAGGGTCCATAAAAAATAAGTAAGATATTAACCCATAGATGAGATTAATCTAATTGAGATAATGCTTGCACATGTTGATTAACATACTAATTTTCCCAAAGGTAGTTATAATCAATAACTAAGGCTAAGACATTGATTTTACCAAACAAGGTTATAATCAATAATGAAGATTGAGACACTAATTTTCCCAAAGGTGGTTATAATCAATGACATAAGTATGTGCCATAATAGGGAAGATGGGTCAAAATAATTATTTGCCTAAAGGTGGTTATAATCAATTTGATGACTTAGATTGAATAATGATTTTACCCCAGTAATGTAGATTTGATCTTGATAAAATGATTATGCCCCCAAAGGGAGGATCTAAAAGAATAAATCAAGGATATAACATGTCACAAAAATTAAAGATGAGAAAGCACAAACATAGGTACAATGGTATAATGATTTTTCATAGATTGAAGAAGCCACAAACAACTAAGAACATGAAAATATGTAAAGTGATGAAAGAGATGATTGGAAGATAATAATGGGGATGGAAGAGTAATGGTGTCTGAGCTAACCTGAGATACGTCATGTATATAAGTGTTGATTGCATAGTATAAATAGACTTTAGGCTAATGTAGTTCACCCAAAAGCAAGAGAAAATGAGATGAGGATTAAAATGGAAAAATAAGATTTGATCAACATGGATGATTCAATTGTACCTATGAATGCGTAGATGGTTGTATTTATTAGCATTAATACAAAAAGAATGGTCAATGGATTTATTTGATCAAGGAGTATGGGATAACTACCGATTTGTCACAAAGGGGCCATGGAATGTCATGTAATGAACCTGTAATCATGAATTGATAGTGAAATAGTAAAGATGATAGGTATGAATTAGGGTTACTTGCTAGTATGGAGATGCACATCATAACTATAAGGGATTACCATTTATTTATGTTTTTATTAAATTTTTTTTGGATGATGTTTGGGATATGCCAAGTTGTGAATAAGAAGTACTTCCCACTACATTTATTATAAGATTCAATTTCCTAGTTTTTATTATATCACTTGATGGTATGCACCATGATATAAAATACCATGATGACCTAGCCATAATGTATATAAGTATTGACTCCCAATCCAATATAAAACTAAAAATAATGCACTAGTGATAAAAAACATGATGATAATGTTAACATATGAATATGGATGGACTCAATTACAACATGTAAATGAATAACCTAATGAACACATATACACTAATTGAAGGCACAATAATGAATGTAAATAAATAGGCAAACAAATAAAAAAATAACTAAGTAAAGAGACACACATAAAGCTTGAAAATAAAAGTAACATAAAACATCATATCATTAACCAAGTCAATATCTATGTGTGAAGGCTCAATGCAATGATAAATATATGGTTCCCCCAAGTAAGGCTATATGGAATGGGATGGTATGTGGGGATAAGATATCCTATTATCAACTATATGCTTTGGTTTTGCCCTAGTAGGATGAAAGCTATGATCTTGGCCTAAAAGTGTGAATGGAGACCCACCATGAATTTGCCCCTGTAAAGTAGATCAAGGATTTGTGATTAGGCTTAGGACAAGATATAAGTTTTGAAATTTTTGGGGCTTTATATCTCTCTAGGATATTGTAACCCATTTTTCAATGTTTAGGTTTTTTGAAATGTTTTGAATGTTTTTATAACTTTTGGTATCTCTAATCATTAGAGATTGATAAGATACCACTCATAAAATGGTTAGAGCATGGTAAAAATGAAGGGTATATTAGTGCATCAATTTTAAATGGACAATGCATAAAAAATTGATTCATACAATGGTAAGAGAATTGGCTTAGGTTACTCTCAAAATGGTGAGAGTGTTACTTAAATTGCTCACAAAATAATGAGAGAATTAGAAAAGGGGTAACTAAGCTAACCTCAATGTAAAATTGAGCACTGCCTACATAGTCCTGAAGGACCTCAAGTCATTGTTGTTCGTATTAGTTTTAGCCTAAGGGGCGATTAATTCACCATTTAAAAATAAATGTATTTGAGTAATGTTTTATTATATATGGTAGTTAGGATTATTAAATAAACTTGTTTATTCTAACTTTTTATAGTTCATTTGGATTATGCTTATTATATCTCTAAGGATTAATAGATTTTGTATCAGTATAAGATAATGCCTACCTTATTATGCAAGGAATATTTTTGGCATTAATATTTATATAAATTCATGATTTTAAACATTTCTTGTTGGTATGAAATATAATAATATTATTTCACTGTAATATCTAGTATCAGAGTGGTTGAAATATATGTGGACCTATGTAAATGAGAAGCCCGTGATCTCATTGAGAAAAAATTTAAATGAAATTTTAGAGCTTCATTATGTGAATGGATAAAGATGAGCACTCCCTATTTGAAGAAGAAAGGTAGGCTTAGTAGCCCAAGCTAGAAATTATCATAGCAAATTAAAAAATAAAATCTATTGAGCATGAGGTTCTACTAAAAACTCCATTTACTCAATATTGGCATCCTCATGACATTAATAAGCTGTTATAAATAGATAAAAGGTGCTAAACCAATAAGCTCGACATGGTGTGCATAAATGTGGACATAGTTCTCTTGAATATTTTTGAGTAATAATAGACATTCTCATAAGCATCAACCAACTGTTATATACCTTAGACAATGCTAATATTATGTTGGTAATTCATTTCTTAAATCATAATTTCTAATTTACAAGTAATAAATTTTTAAAAAAAAAAAAAAAAACATTAAAACAATCATTTTTTTTCAAAAATGTCATTCTATAGGTCAAACCCACTTTTCTAAACCTTAAAACTGCCTATCAAATTAGGTCTTTACTTCACCTTTTATCAAATACTAGTTATTTGATGGATCAAATTAGGTCTTTACTTCACCTTTTATCAAAAACTAGTTATTTGATGGATCTGTGGTATTCTTAGGTTGGGTGATTTTCTTTAAAAAAATAAAAAGCAACATTTTTTCTAAGCCTTTATAGACAAGTTTTATCCTTATGATCTTGTAGTTATCCATAGGTGAGTTGGTAGAGATTTCCTTTTGTAAAGGATAGGTCATGAGTTCAAACACCACCGAATGTTTTTTAGTGGTTCTTTTAGCCAAGTCATCCAAATCTTGTAGACCACTAAAATTTAGTTACAACTAATTGAATTAGAGGAGAAATTCATATATTTTTACAATTTTTTTAACGGAAAAGTCAAAATTATTTTTAAAAAAAAAAAGTAAATTTTTTTACCAAAAAGAAGCCAAAAGGCCCAAAAATAAAAAAAATAGCAAAAAATCAATTTTTAGAAAATAAATACATTTTTCATTTCTTCAAGTATTGTAAATTTCATTTTCATATTATATTACCCAAAATTGTACATTATAAAAGTGCATAAAATCATGAATTTTAAACTCATTTATGGTGTTCGGTGCAAGCAATACTTCTAACTCACATTTATGGGTAAATTCATTGCACTTGAGTTACAACATACATATCCATAACAATGACGTTTGGGCATCAATCCTTTAAATCATCATGGAGAAATAAGGCACATGCACTCATAAGCCTACCCTTCATTTACCTATTCGTTACAATCAAAAGGCATAAATTTTGAAGGTGGAACTTCTAAGTATATAGTGAATTTATACACATGTATGAGGAATTACATCTAAGTAGGTGCTAATGATTGGACAAACCCTTTTCAATATTTTTTAGGTACCACATACCAAACTCTTTCACATACATTAATGCCTCTTTCATGTACTAATGGGTATATATAAAGGGCGAGCTTCATCCATGTACTGATGGGTATATAAGAAGGGTGTGTATATAAAAATGTCTTGTATATTAGTCTAAAAATATATAAAAAGGGATACCTATATACCTGAAGTGATAAGGAACCAAACCATCACATATAGTCTTAATAATGGCTGCATAGACTCCAAAATTATTTATGTCAGATTATCATTTACTCAAAGGCAAGAATTTCTCTACTTGGAAGACAAAGATCAAAACCCAATTTGAATTTGAGGAAATTTGGCCTATTGTAGATGGTACCTACACCCAACATGCAATAGACATTGACTAGTAATGTAAATATGACAAAGACAATCAAAGGTCAAAATTAATCATAATGTTTAGGGTATCAAATGAAATGAAACCACACATCTGTGAAGCCAAAACCACCAAGGAAGCTTGGGACAAGCTAAAAATAGTATATGAGGCCAAAAATGAGAAAACTATTCTACACCTAAAGATTCAACTTCACTCTCTAACATTGAGATTGGGTGAAAAGTTTAAGGCCTTTCTTAGACATGTTACAACACTGAGGGCATCACTACAATCCTTGGGTGAGATAGATTTAGATGATTCCCCTGTACCCATTATCTTGAGAGCTCTACCACCTTCATATAGGATTTTTGTGACCAATTTGACTATCATAGAACAAAAACTAAGTTTTGAAAAATTGGTGAACATGTTGCAACAAGATGAGTCTTTCATTACTCAAAAAGATGTAGAAGAACATGTTCTCACTTTATAAAAATGCAATAAAACCATCAATTCTTCAAATCCATCATCAAAATAGAGTCCTTGACAAAATACATAAGGGGGTAAATCATAGAAATAATGTATCATTTTTTGTCATTGGGGACATGAACTCAAATACTATTAGTTCAATACCTTCAAGAAAGGATCTTCTAGTGTTCAAAAGTCCACTAACCAATAACCATCCCCTAGAATATCTAGTAAACCACATAGATATAAAAATTGGACTTTAAAAAATAAATCAAAGTAATAAGGAAATATTATTGAATACAAAGAAAATGATAATGAAGAATACTTCCTATATTCCATCAATTTACATACAAAATTCATGTCATAAAGTGACATCTGGTATGTTGATTTGGGTGTAACCTAACACATGACATGTAGAAATGATTGGTTTTTCACTTTGAAGGACACACCCAAAAAAATCATGTTTATTTTAGTAATGATACCTCATACATTGTGCAAAACATTGACAACATTGCCTTAGCCCTAAGCACACAAAACTAAAAAATCCTAGATGTTATTTATGTACCCAATTTAACCAAAAATTCTTATTAGTTAGTTAACTCTTAAACCATAATTTAAAGATTAACTTTGACTATAAAGGTGGAAATAAAATGTGTTTTATCAGAGATAAATCCAAAAATTATGTCTTGAGCATCCAATGTGAACCATATGTTTTAACTTGATTTCATTCATAAAAATAATTAGGCACTCATAGAAAAAGACATATAATTAACACAATTATGGAAGAGAAGATTTATCCACATTATATTTCAATATCTTGACACACTCCGTCGCTACAATATGGTAAGAGGATTGCCACCTCTTAAAAAGGGTATAGATAAATGTCATGATTTCATAGTAGGAAAGCAACATAAAGTTCCATTTAGAAAAGTACCTATAGATCCAATGGTAAACTTGATTTAGTTCACACTAATTTATGCAAACCAATGTCACCTAGCCATGTTGGGTTTAAGTACTATTGACGCAGAAGATTGCACCTGTGGCAGGAGGCCGAGCTCTTGCCTTCTTCACACAACAATGGAAACTCCCCTCTCACTTGTGGGACTGGAAAAAATGGAGGGGAGAGTCTCTAGATGAGGGCTAGCTCCCTCTGATGTATCATTTAGGCCCTAGTTTCTCCTACTGCTAAAAAAATGTAAAAAGGGGGGGATGAAAAGGGAGAGAGAGATACTAAAAACAAAGCCTAAGCCTTAAAAAAGAAAAGGTGATACACCATCAAATGTGACCCACCCAGCCCAAACATACATTTTTCACCAAAAGGAAGTGCTTATACACTTCATCTGACATGATAAAACCTTTTGCATCACTGGGTCAGGGATCCATGGAGATACAAGGAGGAAAATAACCACTAGAGGTGTTCTGAGACACACTGCAACATCCTATTCACTTCACCTATGCTCCTCTAGGGACACTTCTAAAAGACTTGTAAAAGGAAACTCAAAAATGCACCAAACTTGCTGAAATCATTCTGCATAATCATTTAATAAAATGACTTAACACATAATCAAGGCATAGACACGTACTAAAGAATGGAGGTAAAAACAGCTAAGTTTTAATTCAAGGTAAAAAATATGGCAGATCTACCTTACAAGCCTGAGAGATTTTTGGGCAGAGTTTTTCCTTAAGTTTGAGAGTCGATCCTTTCTCAAAAGAGAAGTTTACAATATATAGGAAGAGGAAGAAAACTTGGTGCTTCTTGGAAAGATTTTTTGGCGCTCATTTCTATAAGTGGCCCATGTGTGTTCTGAATCTTGGGAAGAGGAAACCACTATTACTAATGTCATTCTTCAAAAAAGGCCTACTAGAACCATGATGTACAATCACCAAAATTGACTTTGGTGTTCAAGCATTAATGTAAGAGCATGGCCGCACCTCTTTTCTACAAATAGATTGTAATTTGTCCCCTCATCAATGCCAACTTGGAGAAAAGTAGGTCATGCTGCTCATTTGCAATAACTCTCCATCTCTTCACCACTTAAATGCTTTGTCATTTCTGCTCTTTATCTTCTTCCTACTCTTTTAGCCCTCAGGGCGATCTTCTGGCAGGTCGATGCATTCCTCGGGCTCCTTTTTGCTTGGTGCTCAAACAGTTCAAAACAGACAGATATTTCATGGTATTAAATTTGACATTCGCGCAGCTGTCATCGCTTGAAAACCAATGGCTAGTTTTCCCTCTTAAATTTGATAGATTTCAAGACGTCATCATCCTCGGCAAAATTCATCATGTCTTTTGTTTTAGGCCTTTTCCCTATAGGTTTTCTATTTCAAGCTTTTTCTTGGAGGCAAAAAGTATGCAGGAATTGGCTGCTTTGACTTTTTTGTGGGATCTTTGACTTTCCCCTACACTGGAGGCCTTTCCTTTGAAGTGCTTGCCCTCTGCAAAGGCTTCTAGATCTTGAACTTCCCTCCACAAGGGCATTTGAACCTTTGGCCTACCCTCTGGCTATAGGGCACACACTTGAACCAACCCTTTGAACCAAAATTGGTTCAACAGTTCAATCGGTTCAACAGTTTAATCACTGCACACCGATGCCATTGAACTGAGCCTTTGAACTGATTCATTGAACCTCCTTGTTGAACTACCTTGTTGAACTGTCTATTGATATGAAGTGTTGAACTTAAGCATTGAACCAGATGATTGAACCAATCTGTTGAACTAGTTCAATGGTTTAACGAAGTGCATCGATGCCAAGTGAACCAAGTGTTCGAGCTTGTCGATGAACCAAACGTTGAACCAAGGCCTTGAACCAGTTCAATGGTTCAAAGACACCAATTTTTTTGTGATTTCTTTCAGACCAGAGCTTGAAGAAGCCTTGTAAAACTTGGAACTCTCTAAATTGATCCTTTATGTGCCAAAAGACTAACCTATTGAGTCTATAGAAATTCTACAGAGTCCATAAAAATTGCCAGATTCATTAAAAATCAAAAAATGAAAATGGCCTAGCATAGCAGGGGTAGAGGGGACCGATTTTTGGCCTACTAGGCAAAAAATGGTCAACAGATTAGCGACTCCTAGGGGAAGCATGCCTACTATGCTTAAAGACCAGTTGCCTTGCAGTCCATTAGGCATGGAGTCAGATGCAGCTTGACCAAAGTTAACAATAGCCCCAAAAGATCTAAGAATCAAACATGGAGCCTCTTACCCCACACGCAAAGGGAAACACACAAGGCTAAAAAAGACTACCTGTGTAAACTACACTTAGGGAAAATAGGAAAGATAATTGAAAGCAAACTACTATATACAACTAACTAGGAATAATTGCCTCCCTCCTAGATCAAAGGGAAAATTTCTTAAGTCCCCTTCCTGGCAAGAAGACTTATGGTGTTAGGAAAGTGGCTAAATGAAAAAGAGATTTGGTGACCTGCTCCTCTTGCCTATCACCCAGATTGGTTGATATTCGAGTGGATCAGATTCAAACATGCTTTTGATGTATATGTACTCTACTTGTCCTTGGAAGCTTGTTAAATGCTAGTCCCTCATACTATTGCTCTTCACCAAGAAATCAATGGCTACTAGCTCATCACCATAAGCCCTTTGATATGCACATTCCCTCTGCAATGCATCATGATCTGATTCATTTCCTTCTGCCTCATTCCAGACTCTATTAGACTCATCCTCTACTTCCTTTTGGCCTTCTTGAAGAAGGGTCACTATGATGATGTCTGAAATGGACTCACAAAATGATTGCTCATCCCACAGAACATCACCTCTTTATTTGAAGCTTTCTTCTTCAAGGCCTTCCTCCAGGAAGATAGACCTCTCCTTTTCCTCCTCAAAGGTCTAGATCTCTAGATCATCAAAGATATTCTCCTGAACCTCCTCTAACTTAGGCTCTTCAATGTAGTCATCCTCCTCATCAAAGCAACAAGGAAGTTTATCAAACAAGGGGGAAGAGTGTTCACCATGCTTTTGTTCCTCCTCATATTGATGGAACATCTACATGTATGCATGACCTGAGTCTTCTCCATTGCTGATGATGCCTTCACAAAAAGCCTCAATGATGATTTCTTCTTCACTGTCGCTCATGACAGCCCCCTAGAAAAATGCAAATTAGATCTTCTGCTCCTCACCTGCCTCTTACAAAATAGGTTCCTCCTTGAGAAGGGGTGAAGTGGGAAAACTGTGTGGAAGAGGAGGTAGTGCTTGAGCTAGAATCGAATGATTTTCCTCCTTCCACTTGGTCAACACTTCATCTATTTTAGGTGTGGCCTGACATCTCTCTTGGAAATGTGTAGGTGGGGTGTGTTCATACATGGAATGTGTCATTGGGTCTGAACCATCCATCACACACTGGCTGAGGAATCTCTCTTTAGATTCCAACTCTGCAATTCTCCTGGCTAGATCCTCTTGGAAGAGCCTTTCTTGGAGATTATAGGAATCATGGGTAGGAGCAATTTTATCCTTTTTAAGGTTTTGAGCAAAACCTTTCTTCTCCTCTTTCTTGCCCCATGATTCCACTATTTCCCCCTAGGTCAGGAGGTTGCCATCAGGGCGAAAGATCTCAAAATTGGAATTTGCCCTTTTGGTTGAGGGGAAACTAGGAGGGCTACTTAGGGAGATGCCATAAAAAGGCTAAGCTTGATCATGGTAATATGAAGGAATATAAGGCCCATGATTTGGTGTAGAGGGATTATACATACAAAAGTGATTTCTTAATGGCACCAGGGTTGCTTAACCAGCTGATTCAACTCAGAGTCACCATTGGTGTCTGATACAAAGCCTCCAAAGGCTGGTTAGTTGAAGAACACACCAAAAATTCTTTAACTCTTTGGACACAACTTATCCTAGTTGGTCCCACCAGGCATGCCAAAAACTATTAAAGCAAAAGATTGCACCCATGGCAAGAGGTCAATCTCCTACCTTCTTCACGCAATAATGGAAACACCCCTCTTGCTTGTGGGACCGACAAAGTTGGAGGGGAGAGTCTCTAGATGAGGGATAACTCCCTTTGATGTATCATTTAGGCCCTAGTTTCTCCTACTGCTAACAAAAATGTAAAAAGGGGGAATGAAAAGGGAGAGAGAGATGATGAAAACAAAGCCTAAGCCTTAAAAAAGAAAAGGTGATACACCAGAAAATGTGACCCACCCATCCCAAACATACACTTTTCACCAAAAGGAAGTGCCTATACACTTCATCTGATAGGAGAGAACCTTCTACATCAATGGGTCAGGGGTCTGTGGAGATACAGGGAGGAAAATAACCACTAGAGGTGTTCTAAGACACACTACAGTAGCCTATTCAATTCACATATGCTCCTCTAGGGACACTTTTGATAGACCTATTAAAGGAAACTCAAAAATGCACTAGACATGCTGAAATCATTTTGCAAAAGCATTTAATTTAATGACTTAACATAGAATCAAGGCATAGACACGTACTAAAGATGCAAAACTCAAAATGGGGGTAAAAATAGCTAAGTTCTGATTCAAGGTAAAAAAAATTGGCAGCTCTGCCTTACAAGCCCGAGAGATTTTTGGGCAGAGTTTTGCCTTAAGGCTGAGAGCTAATCCTTTCTCAAAAGAGAAGTTTACAATATATAGGAATAGAAAAAAACTTGGCGCTTCTTGGAAATATTTTTTGGCACTCATTTCTGCAAGTGGCCCATGTGCATTCTGAATCTTAGGAAGAGGAAACCACTGTTATTGATGTCATTCTTCAGAAAAGGCCCACTAGAACCATGCTATACAATTGCCAAAATTGACTTTGGTGTTCAAGCATTAATGTAAGAGCATGGCCACACCTCTTTTCTAAAAATAGACTGCAGTTTGTCCCCTCATCAATGCCAACTTGGAGAAAAGTAGGTCGTCTCGCTCATCTGCAATAACTCTCCATCTCTTCACCACTTGAATTATTTGTTGTTTCTGCTCTTTGTCTTCTTCCTACTCTTTCAGCCCTCAGGGCGATCTTCTGGCAGGTCGCTACATTCCTCAGGCTCCTTTCTACTTGGCACTCAAATAGTTCAAAATAGACAGATATTCACGGTGTTAAATTTGACGTTCGTGCAGCCATCATCGCTTGAAAACCAATGGCTAGTTTTCCCTCTTAAAGTTGATGGATTTTAGGACATCATCCTTGGCAAAAGTCATCAGGTCTTTTGTTTCAGGCCTTTTCCTCGTAGGTTTTCTCTTTCAGGCTTTTTCTCACAGATAAAAAGTCTACAGGAATTGGCCGCTTTGACTTTTCTATAGGCTCTTTGACTTTCCCTTGCACTGGCAGCCTTTCCTTTAAAGTGTTTTCCCTCTACAAAGGCTTCTAGATCTTGAACTACCCTCTGCAAGGGAATTTGAACCTTTGGCCTACCCTCTAGCTATAAGGCACACCCTTGAACCAAGTCGTTGAACCAACCCTTTGAACCAAAATTGGTTCAACAGTTGAATCGGTTCAACAATTCAATCACTTCACGTCGATGCCATTGAACTGAGCCTTTGAACTAATTCATTGAACCTCCTTGTTAAATCACCTTGTTGAACTATCTATTGAACTAAAGCATTGAACTTAAGCATTGAACCAAATGATTGAACCAATCCATTGAATCGGTTCAACGGTTCAATGAAGCACGCTGATGCCAAGTGAACCAAGTGTCTGAGCTTGCCAATGAACCAAACATTGAACCAAGGCCTTGAAATGGTTCAATGGTTTAAAGATGCCAATTTTTTTGTGATTTATTTCAGACCAAAGCCCAAAGAAGCCTTGTAAAACCTAGAACTCTCTGAACTGATCCTTCATGCGCCAAAGGAGTAACCTGCTAAGTCTATAGAAGTCCAAAACCTATAGAGTCCGTAGAAATTCTACAGAGTCCATAGAAATAGATAGATTCATGTAAAATCAAAAAATGAAAATGGTTTAGCACAGCAGGGGTAGAGGGGGACTGATTTTTGGCCTGTTGGGCAAAAAATGGTCAATAGATTGGTGACTCCGAGGGGAAGCATGCCTGTTATGCTTAAAGACTAGTTTCCTTGCAATCCATTAGGCATGGAGTCAGATGTAGCTTGAAAAAGGTTAACAATAACCCCAAAATATTCAAGAATCAAACACAGAGCCTCTTACCCCACACGCAAAGGGAAACACGCAAGGCTAAAAAACACTACATGTGCAAACCGCACTTAGGGAAAACAAGAAAGACAACTGAAAGCAAAATACTATATACAGCTAACCAGGAATAATTTCCTCCCTCCTAGATGAAAGGGAAAATTTCTTAAGTCCCCTTCTTGGCAAGAAGACTTATGGTGCTAGGAAAGTGGCTGAATGAAAAAGAGATTTGGTGACCTACTCCTCTTGCCTGTCACCTGGATTGGCTGATATCTGAGTGGATCAAATTCAAACATGCTTCCAACGTATATGTACTCTACTTGTCCTTTGAAGCTTGTTGAATGCTGGTCTCTCATACTGGTGCTCTTCACCAAGAAATCAATGGCTATTGGCTCATCACCATAAGCCCTTTGATATGCACATTCCCTCTATAATGCATCATGATCTGACTCATTTCCTTCTGCCTCATTGTAGACTCTATCAAACTCATCCTCTGCCTCCTTTTGGCCTTCTTAAAGAAGGGTGACTATGATGATGTCTGAAATGGACTCACAAAATGATTGCTCATCCCACAAAACATCAGCTCTTTGTTCGAAGCTTTCTTCTTCAAGGCCTTCCTCTAGGAAGACAGACCTCTCCTTTTCCTCCTTAAAGGTCCATATCTTTAGATCTTCAAAGATATTCTCTTGAACCTCCTCCAACTCAGGATCTTCAGCGTAGTCATCCTCCTCATCGAAGCAACAAGGAAGTTCATCGAACAAGGGGGAAGAGTGCTCACCATGCTTTTGTTCCTCCTCATATTGTTGGAACAGTTGCATGTATGCGTGACCTGAGTCTTCTCCATTGTTGATGATGCCTTCACAAAAAGCCTCAATGATGATTTCTTCTTCGTTGTCACTCATGACAACCCCTTGGAAAAATGCAAATTGGATCTTCTACTCCTCACCTGCCTCTTACAAAATAGGTTCCTCCTTGAGAAGGGGGGAAGTGGGAAAATCATGTGGAAGAGGAGGCAATGATTGAGCTAGAATCGAATGATTCTCCTCCTTCTACTTGGTCAGCACTTCATCTATATTAGGTGTGGCCTAACATCTCTCTTGGAAATGTGTAGGTGGAGTGTGTTCAGACATGGAATGTGTCATTGGGTCTGAATCATCCATTACACACTGGCTGAGGAATCTCTCTTTAGATTCCAACTTTGCAATTCTCCTGGCTAGATTCTCTTGGAAGAGCCTTTCTTGGAGATTATAGGAATCATGGGTGGGAGTAGTTTTATCTTTTTTAAGGTTTTGAGCAAAACATTTCTTCTCCTCTTTCCTGCCCCATGATTCCACTATTTGCCCCTAGGTCAGGAGGTTGCCATCAAGGTGAAAGATCTCAAAATTGGAATTTGCCCTTTTGGTTGAAGGGTAACTAGGAGGGCTACTTCGGGAGATGCCATAAAAATGCTAAGCTTGATCATGGTAATATAAAGGAATATAAGGCCCGTGATTTTGTGCAGAGGGATTATACATACAAAAGTGATTTCTTAATGGCACCAGGGCTGCTTAACCAGCTGATTCAACTCAGAGTCACCATTGGTGTTTGATGTAAAGCCTCCAAAGGCTAGTTGGTTGCAGAACACACCAAAAATTCTTCAACTCTTTGGACACAACTTGTTTTAGTTTGTCCCACCAGGCGTGCCAGAAACTATTAACACAAAATATTGCACCTGTGGTAGGAGGCTGAGCTCCTGCCTTCTTCACGCAATAATGGAAACTCCCTTCTCACCTGTGGGACTAGCGAAGCTGGAGGGGAGAGTCTCTAGATGAGGGATAACTCCCTCTGATGTATCATTTAGGCCCTGGTTTCTCTTACTACTAACAAAAATGTAAAAAGGGGGGATGAAAAGGGAGAGAGAGATGTTGAAAACAAAGCCTAAGCCTTAAAAAAGAAAAGGTGATACACTAGAAAATGTGACCCACCCAGCCTGAACATACACTTTTCACCAAAAGGAAGCACCTATACACTTCATCTAACATAAGAGAACCTTTTACATCAGTGGGTCAGGGGTCTATGGAGATATAGGGAGGAAAATAACCACTAGAGGCATTATGAGACACACTACAATAGCCTATTCAATTCACCTATGCTCCTCTAGGGACACTTCTGACAGACCTGTAAAAGGAAACTCAAAAATGCACTAGACATGTTGAAATCATTCTGCAAAAGCATTTAAGAAAATGACTTAACACAGAATCAAGGCATAGACATGTACTAAAGATACAAAACTCATAATGGAGGTAAAAATAGCTAATTTTTGATTCAAGGTAAAAAATCTGGTAGCTCTGCCTTACAAGCCCGAGATATTTTTGGGCAGAGTTTTGCCTTAAGGCTGAGAGCCGATCCTTTCTCAAAAGAGAAGTTTACAATATATAGGAAGAGGAATAAAACTTGGTGCTTCTTGGAAAGATTTTTTGGCACTCAATTCTGAAAGTGGCCCATGTGCATTCTAAATCTTTGGAAGAGGAAACCACTATTACTGATGTCATTTTTCAGAAAAGGCCTACTGGAACCATGCTGTACAATCACCAAAATTGACTTTGGCATTCAAGCATTAATGTAAGAGCATGGCTGTGCCTCTTTTTTGCAAATAGACTATAGTTTTTCCCCTCATTAATGCTAACTTGGAGAAAATTAGGTCACACCGCTCATCTACAATAACTCTCCATCTCTTCGCCACTTGAATGCTTTGTCATTTCTACTCTTTGTCTTCTTTTTGCTCTTTCAGCCCTTGGGGAGATCTTCTGGTAGGTCGCTGCATTCCTTGGGTTCCTTTCTGCTTGGTGTTCAAATAGTTCAAAATAGATGGATATTTCATGGTGTCAAATTTGACGTTCGTGTAGCAATCATCGCTTGAAAACCAATGGCTAGTTCACCCTCTTAAAGTTGATGGCTTTTAGGACGTCATCATCCTCGGCAAAAATCATTGGGTCTTTTGTTTTGGGCCTTTTCCCTATGGGTTTTTTGTTTCGAGCTTTTTTTAGACGACAAATAGTTTGCAAGAATTGGCCACTTTGACTTTTCTACAGGCTCTTTGACTTTCCCCTATGCTGGTAGCCTTTCCTTTGAAGTGCTTGCCCTCCATAAAGGCTTCTAGATCTTGAACTTCCCTCTGCAAGGGCATTTGAACCTTCGACCTACCCTCTAGCTGTAGGGCACACCCTTGAACCAAGCCATTGAACCAAAATTGGTTCAACAGTTCAATCAGTTTAACAGTTTAATCAATGTGCACCAATGCCGTTGAACTGAGCCTTTGAATTGATTCATTGAACCTCCTTTTTGAATAGCCTTGTTGAACTATCTATTGAACCGAAGTGTTGAACTTAAGCATTGAACCAAATGATTGAACTAATCTGTTGAACTAGTTTAATAGTTTAATAAAGCGCGTTGATGCCAAGTGAACCAATTGTCTGAGCTTGCCGATGAACCAAATGTTGAACCAAGGCCTTGAACCGGTTTAATGGATCAAAGATGCCAAATTTTTTGTGATTTCTTTCAGACCAGAGCCCGAAGAAGCCTTGTAAAACCTAGAACTCTCTGAACTGATCCTTCATGCACTAAAGGACTAACCTGTTGAGTCCGTAGAAATTCCCAGATTCATGCAAAATCAAAAAATGAAAATGGCCTAGCACAGCAGGGGCAGAGGGGGACCGATTTTTGGCTTGTTGGGCAAAAATTGGTCAACAAGTACTTCATGCTCTTTGTTGATGATTATTCCATAAAAATGTGGGTCTACTATGTGAAACTAAAGAGTCAAGCCTTTGAAACTTTCAATAAATTTAGTGTCTATTAAATTATAATTTGGTCACTAAATCAAGACCCTCCACTCAGATCATGGGGGGGAATTCACCAGTAATGAGTTTAAATAGTTTTCATGAGAAAACAACATTTATCATCAAATGTCACCTCCACATACACCATAACAAAATGCAATTTTTGAACTAAAAAAATGTACTATTATGGAAATGGTTTGATGTATGATACATGATTCAATATTGACAAAGGAATTTTGGTCATAATTAATCAAAAATATTGTATATCCACTCAATAGGGTTCCCACTGCAAATCTTGATGGAATAACTCCACATAAGGCCTAGTCAGGGAAAAATCCATCTATAACACATCTTCAAGTTTTTGGATGCCAAAAAGGTATAGACATTCCCAAAGTGGAATGGATTAAACTTAATATGAAATCCAAAAAGTATGTGTTCTTAGGGTACAATGAAGAAGCACTTACCTATAGACTCATGGATCCAAAATTTAGACAAATCTATAATAGAAAGGATGTTGAGTTCTTTGAGAAGATAGAAGTATAATCTCCTTATACAAGCTCATACAATAAACCAATCAGTCCCATAGAAAATGTAGAGGATGGAAATCCACTAGAAGATGACAATTATTATGGGAATAATGGTGTAGTTGCACCACTCACAAGAACTAGTCAACTTATGCCTAAAATATATACAAGTACACTAAGATATGCTAAATTAAATGATGTTTTAGATACATCCACCACTAAAACAAAGAATTATAGTGTGAATTGAGGAGAAGTCAATTGGGATTTAATAAGTACATTTATTGAATCTATTGAGCTCTCCTTATTTTAATAATCCCTACAATTTAAACCTTGGAAGGATTCCTTGGATACAGAATATAATTCACCAATGAAGAATAAAACATGGCAGCTTAGAGATCTTCCACTAAGGAAAAATCCAATTGAATGCAAATAGATCTTCAAGATGAAATACAAAATAAATGATAGTCTCAACAAGTACAAGTTAAGTTTGGTTGTAAAAGGATATGCTCAGAATGAATGCATTGACTATGAGGAACCATTTTCTCCCACAATAAAGATCAAAACTATCAAGTTGATTTTTTCTCTAGATGTATATCTTGTATGGAAAGTACATAAAATGGATGTAAAAGGTGTCTTCTTTAATGGATACTTATATTAATAATTCTACATGACTCAACTAGAAGGTTTTGTCAAATCAAGAAAAGAAGATAAAGTTTGTAGACTTGTCAATTCAATGTATGGTTTTAAACAAACTCCTAGGGCATGGTACATCAAAATTTATGAACATATATTAAAACATGGATTCAAAAGAAGGCCATATGATTCAAATATCTACCTCAAACAAAAAGGGGGAGATGGTTTTTATGGTTGTATATGTTTATGATTTAGTCATGATTGGCAGTTTAGTGAAGATGATTGAGTCAACAAAGAATGAGATAAATCGATCATTTGACATGATAGATCTTGGGATTCTACATTATCATCTTGGTTTATAAGTTTGGTAGATATAAAATCACAAAGTTAAATCTCAGCTCAAATATGCTAGGACAATGCTTGATAAGTTTCACATGATGAAGTGCAAGCCAATTTCCACACCTATGGATATAAAACTTTAGTTGCCTCAAGCAGATCCATCACTACAAGTAAATACAACTCTATATTAATAGTTGATAGGGAGTCTGATTTACCTAACTTATACTAGGCTAGACATTAGCTATGTTGTTAGTTATCTATCTCAGTTCATACAAAATTCCAAAGTCTCTTACTAGAAAGTAGCAAAGTGGGTACTAAGATACATTATAAGAACCTTGTATTTTTCATAGAATACAAAAATAATGATAATTTCTTCTTAACATGATATTTAGATTTACATCATGCAAGGAACATTGATGACAAGGAATCTACCTTAGGGTTTGTATTTTTTGGGGATCTGGACCAATATCATGAGGTAAAAATAATCAAACTTGTGTTTTGATATCCTCCATATAATCAAAATATATCACTACTAAAGGAGTTTTCTATGAAGCAATTTGGCTGAGACATATACTTGAATGATTTGGGATACCATAGAATCAACCAATAATTCATCATGTAGATAATGAAGTAGTAAAGATTATTTGCAATCCAATATTTCATAAATGCACCAAACACATTGAGGTGCAAGTTCATTTCATTTGTGAACATGTTTAGAACAAAAATAGATAACTCCAATAATACCAATTAAATCAATAATGTGTAGATGTTTTCGCTAAATCACTTGCCCGATAAAAATTCAAGGCATTTAGAATCTCTCTCTTATTCACTTGAGACGATGCTAAATTAAGGGGGAATATTAGGTTTAGCCTAAGGGGTAATTAATTCACCATTTAAAAATAAATGTAAATAAGTAATGTTTTATTACTCATGGTAGTTAAGATTATTAAATAAATTTATTTATTTGAACTTTCTATAGTTCATTTGTAATATACTTATTATATCTTTGAGGCTTCATAGATTTTGCATTGGGATAAGATAATTCCTACCCTATTATATATGGAATACATTTGGAATTAATATTTGTATAAATTCATGATTGTAAACATTTCCAATTGGTATTATTTCTATGTAATAGTTCTGCCTTATAGCAAAGGAATTTTTGGAAATGTTACCAATGTCTTGGGGTTTTTTGGGTAACTCAACTCAAAGAAGGATTACAAGATATAGAGTGGTCTAACTCATAAAAAAATGATAATATTGGCTTAGGTTATTATAAAAATAACTATTGAAGTACTTAAATTACTCATAAAATGATGAGATAATTTGAAAAGGGTGACCGAGCTGACCTCAATGTAAATTGGGCACTGCCTACATAGTCCTGAAGGACCTCAAGTCAATTTGGTTTTGCCTTATAGAGGAGAAATGTTTGGAAATGTTACTAATATTTTTGGATTTTTTGGGTATCTCAAATCAATGTAGGATTATGAGATATAGAATGTTCTAACTTACAAAATGGTGAGAGCGTAACTTAGGGTGCTCTCAAAATGGTGAGAGCACTACTTAAATTACTCACAAAATGGAGAAAGCATGGTAAAAGGGGTGACTAATCTAACCTCAATGTAAATTAATCATTACCAATATAGTCTTGAAGTACCTCAAATCATTGTAGTTATGCCTTATAATGGATAAATGGTTGGAAATGTTTCCAATATTTTGAGGTTCTCGATATCTCAACTCAATGGAGGATTATGAGATATAAAATGGTGTAACTCACAAAATGGAAAGAGTGTGTAAAAAGGTTTGAATGAGTTTACCTCAATGTAAATTTAACATTGCCTATATAGTCCCAAAGGACCTCAATTCAATGTAGTTCTTCCTACAATGAAGAATTTGACTAAGTAATAACAAGCTAGGAGTAGGAAAATAGGCAAAGGAAGGCAAGGTATGGAAGAATGGTAAGGTGAGGGAAAGGTTAAGACATGAAATAATAGTAAGACAAGGAAAATGGCAAGGCAAAGAAATGAAAATGGAAAGGTATGAAATAATGACCAAAGGCAAGGTAAAGGGTAATGCAAGGTGAATGGTAAGTCAAGGTAAATGACAAGGTATAAAATGGTGGTAGGGATATGGAAAAGGGAAAGGCAAGGTAAATGGAAAGGGTATGAAACAATGGTAAGGTAGGGAAAACGGAAAGGAAAATGATTATGTTTTTCATGTTGATGTGGAGATGCACATCCTACTATCATATGATATAACTAGAATAGTCAATTATTTAAGTTTCTATCTCATACCCCTTCTAAATAGTTAGTATGTGAAGAACCTACTTCTAATTTGAAATCCAATAATTGTATTGTGATCTTCATCGATCATTAATTTTGTTTCTTCTAAACTTTGAGACAAGATGTCATCATAACCTCTATAGTGGAAAGTACAACCTAGGATGGTAAATAAGGATAAAAATTGGATAAAAGGTATGATTTAGCAATGTAATATAGGTCCAGAATGGAGAAATGGATCATAATGTAATGTCTAATGGTTGGGTAAATGAAGATCAATATTTTTTAAATCACAAAAAATGTTGTTGATTTTATATTTGACATGATTTTGGTTGTGGTGGGGCCAAAAACTTTTAAATATTTTCTCGATAGGACCACTATATTTTTATGCTTTTTAGGTCTAAGAGATGCTACCATATGATTATGTTATATATAAGAAATTTCGGTGATACTATCTGCAATAATGTTTTCATCAAGTAATGAAAACCTAATTTGCTTAACTATTGGTGCCTCGAAGAGGTTTTCACCAATAAATTTTCATTGATTGTCTCATAGCACCTCTGAGAAGGTTTCACTAAGGATGTTGACTTTTGAATTTTATTGTCTTCTAGTTCTTATAACAAAGTCTTACTATAATACATTGAGTTTGGAATTTGATTACCCCCTATCACCTCTAAAAAGGTTTCACTATGAGATTGTTCTCCTTTTGCATGAATATGGTCTTGATCCCCATGATATTTTTCAACTAATATGTCACCATTAATGCAGTTAAATAATGTGTGATTTTGTCAATCTTAATTGAAACTTGTGGGAGGTGGAATGTTAATATAAATGCTAGGTTAGTTTGTGTTAATGTTAATTGTAATGGTAATGTAATGGTAAGAGTAAACACAATCTTCATATAAGATACTAGGATAACTTATGTCGATGTTAAAGTCATCATCCTCAAAATCCATGGAAGGATCACAAATATATTCAAAATGATATGCAAAGAGTGTGTAACCAATGTTTTAACATCCATGAATCTATTTTGATTCTGAAACTGAGTCTAAATCAAGGGAATCTTGATGTAGAGGAAACTTCACATCCACACTCACACTTGTCTTGTTTCAACTATCTCATATCTTGACAAAGGCTTATAGGCAACATATCTCCACATAACTTTTAGGGTTTATTTTATCTGATTAGGGTTATTATGATCATTATTATGCTCAATCAAGTATTATTTAATCTCTTAAAAAAATCACATAATATTTTAGTAAAACTATGTCACCATTGAATGCTTCTTGCCTTTGGTTTAACTCACTAGTATCTTTTTTTCACTAATTTCAATTATACAGTCAAATGATGACTGTTATTAAGAAACTAAAGTTAGTTTATAACACCCTATATTGAGTTATTCATTTACATGAATTTTATTATCTCAAATAAACTCATAGATGATCTTTTTAATCACTATCTAAGGCTAATTATGCCTCCTTATCCCTATTTTAGACATAGTCATCCCAAATTAATACATAAAAGTTTGTACTAAGAAAAAAATGAAAGAATACTTTAGAACACTTGAAAACCTAAGTGTTAAAAAAGTTTAAAGTTTTTTAACTAGTGGAAACTCCTAATAAACAATATTTTTTCTCAAAACCCTAATATAGTGTTAAGGTTGCTTGAGTCAACCCAAGAAGGGTAAATTTGAAATTTTAAACGTTCAAACAACTATCATCTTAATGTAATGATTGATCAAGGTCTGTATAACCCCCACACACATTTCTTAAACATTATATTTCTTTTTTGATTCCTCTATTCAATAATCAAATAAAGTACTTGGATAGATAATTCATATGAGTGATCAAATCAACTTTCCACATAGTCTTTCGACTCTTACTGCAAACTCAGTCTTCTTCTTTCAGCATAGAACATAGGAAATACAATGAATAGACAATTAATTTGTAAATTGAGTAAATTTTATTGGTTTTATTGTATTATTATTCATTAATATTTTAAATCCATCATAATTCACTTTATATTTTTAATCAAATCAACATTCTACAATTTCTTTCTTTTTTCATCTCATATACACAATATTTTGAATTCATAACATAGGAATACAGAGTACATAAGGTGTGCAACATTGAATGTCTTAAAGATGTGAAAAAATCCCCTTAATTTATTGGAAATTAATCTCTTAATAACTAAAATAAATGATATTTTCTAGTATCTAATACATTTTATGACCCAAAACTACTCTAACTATTTTTGGACCCTCCAACTGTCACTAAAGGCTAGTTAATTCATTGAAACATACATTCAAGTTTATATTTCTAAAATTAATAAATTAAGACTCATGTAATAAAATAATTTTCAATTTAATACCTCATACCAATAATTAAAAACCTTTAAATTTAATTCAAATACTCTTGTAACTCCTAAATTGGCCTCTCAAATTCAAATTATTGAAATTGGTGAGAAAATGCCAATTTTAAATTCTAACCTTTCTGAAAAAACTCTAATAGTTGAAAAATATTCTCAAGTGTATTTTAAGACTAATATAATGATTAAAACATCATAAATAAGTTACATGACCCCTAGACACTTGATGAAACCAAAATTGTGCAATCAAACACAAGATAAGTAAGGATCTTCTTGCATCATACTACTAAGGGGAAAAAAGAAACTTTCCATGAAAATTTAGATAACTTGTATTGATTTTTTTCTCAAAATATCTCTCTCTTATTCATTCCAATTATGTAATGTCACATCCTCTTAGATCCCAAGGCCTATGAGTGGAACATAGACCTCCTTATTTCTTGACTAATGTTACCTTGCCTCCTCCTTTGAGGTTATCCTTCTGTATACTAATCTCCAAACCAGTCATTGCCAAATTTTTATTTTCCTCCTCTTTCATAATACCTAAACATGAAAAAATAAATTAAGCAAAACAACTTCTTTCTTTTTCTCTTTAATTTCACATTCTTGCACTCCAAATTTTGATTAATTGTTGATTGCATCTGTTGCCTCTTGTATTGCTTCTTGGTGTTCCATATTATCATCTACAGTATTGTCAATCTCTTTAATTTAATTTGTTATCTCTTTATGTTATTCACTCACTATCTAGTCAGTAAATTTTTTTATCAACACACCAACCTTCTTAGAAAATATTTCTAGATACCCCATGCTCCTTATAAAAGGTAATTGATAAGACAAGTCTACAAATAACCCTTCCAAGTGTTTTTTTTATAAAAACTAAGTTTAAAAAAACAAATCAGATTTATTTATAGCTTGGACACATATCTCTTGAGTTTCACATAATATCTTACTCATCTCATCATGCTTGGCTGGTTGTAGTATCTCTTTGCAATGCCTGCAATTAGTACCTTTGAATTCTTTTCAACCAATGCATTATATTTTCCCACTTCTTTGTCAACTTGTACTACACCTTCTTGCTCTTGGAAATTTTTATTAGATGATAATTTCTTGGATTTAATGTTGTAATTGGTTACTTGTGGTAAATATTCCTTCTCACCAAACATCATCACTCTACTTTGTACCTCCTTCCATGCTTGACTATCCTTCAATGGAGTTAGTGTATGCTTAATGCCATCCTTTTAATGGTTTATGTGTTGGGTCTACCATCATGAATATATATTATATCATAATTCCATGGTCTAAAAATAATGATATTACATACATAAATACTAATCACATCACACAATATTCTATCTTTGTAAACTTGAATCGGCAAGTCTACATGGCATTACTTACTAACTAGAAATTGATGATTGATTTCAATCTAAGAGACTTTGTAAGGATTTGGATGTTATTTGATTACTAATCCTAACTTATATACCATAATGGAAGATACAAGGTTATCCATACTACCATTATTAGCTATGACCTTACAACATTTACCTCTAATTTTGCATATGGTCTTGAACAATGTCTTCCTTTTTGGTGGCTCTTTCTCTTCATGGGTCATCTTATAAATAAATCTCCTCATTAATAAAATATCTCCTATTTCATGTTTTTAAACATTGTTTGGTAATTAATCCACACTTTATTCTTCTTGTTGAACCACCTGATTCCTACTTTCACTCCAAGATTTGCCAATTTGAATATCTTCTAGACACTCATATGATCTATGTACTAAAAAATTATTGCATTTGAAGTATTTACCTATAAACCCATTGTATCCTCTCCCTCTACCATAAAATATTCCATATCTGAATCCATAACCACCTCTACAACATTAACTTTAACTTTTAAAACTACTTCCAACTTCTTTATTAAGATTTTTCCATTGATTTATATTGCATGCCTATCCTCTTCCTTCTTGCTTATGTCTACCTCTGTAACTCTTACCTCTCCTTCTATTTTATTGAATTTTAATTATAGTAAACTTTTCATCTACCTTAAATTTATATTGATAGCCTCTTCTATTGTACTTGGATACAAAATGTTTATCTCATCTTGAATACTAAACTTTAGTCCATTGTTGTACCTAACAATCTTTTCTACATCCTCCTTTATGTGTCCTACTCTGATGGTTAGTTTGTATAATTATTTGGTATATTATTTCACTGACATATCATTTTGTCTCATATTTTTCATCCTCATAAACAAATTAGTTTGGTATTCCTTAGGCATGAATTTTCCCTTCATCTTGGCCACCATTATGTCCCATGACCTTATCTTTTCTTTTCATCTTCTTCTTTCCTATATTCCATCCCACATAAAGATGCATGACCCTTCAACCTTGTCATTGTAAAATTTACCTTATTTGCCTCATTCACCTATTTATATTTAAATTATTTTTCCATATTTGTGATCTAATAAATTAGCTTTTCAATGTTGAGACTGCCCTCATATATTAGCACCTCTAATTTGGGATTTAATGCCACACCTATCACTACTCTTATAAATATTTCCTAAAATATAACTTCCTCTCATTATTATACATATTATTCTTGAGTAACTTCATCCTCTCCTTTAATCACATCACCTCTATTCATCTCTCTTTTCTGACCCAATTCCATGACTTGCAATATGGCCTACAAGTTTCTCACCTCAACCACTAGTGCATCAACTACCTGCAACCTTGTTTGGGTTGATTTTACTCCACATACTCTATCTACCATGTGTCCTTACTACCTTTCCAATATATCCTATAATATAATACCAAATTATTCAAAGGAAACCTCACATCTACACTCACACTTGTCTTGTTTCAACTATCTCATATCTTGACAAAGGCTTATAGGCAACATAACTCAACACAACTTTCAAGGTTTATTTGTTATATTTAGGGTTATTATGATAATTATCATGATAATTCAAGTCTTATTTAATGTCTTAACCAAGTCACATAACCTTTTAGTGAAAAATTTTCACCATTGATTGCTTCTTACCTTTGGTCTAACTGGCTAGTAGCCTTTTTTCACTAATTTCAACTATACGATCAAATGATGATTAATCTTAAGAAACTAAAGTTAGTTTATGACACACTCTATTCAGTTATTTTACATGAAGTTTATTATCTCAATTAAATTCCTATATGCCTTTTTCAATCACTGTCTAGGCCTAATTAGGCTTCCTTATCCCTATTTTAGACATAATCATCCCAAATTTGTACACAAAAGTTCGTAGTGAGAAACAAATGAAAGAATCCTTTAGAATAGTTGAAAACCTAAGTGTTTACCAAGTTTAATGATATTTCACTATTGTAAAATAATAATAATAATAATAATAATAATAATAATAATAATAATATTTTTTCTTGAAACCCTAATACTAGGTTAAGGTTTCCTGAGTCAACCCAAGAGGGGTAAATTGAAATTTTAAACATTTAAACAACTTTCAACTTACTGTAATGATTGATCAGGGTATGTATAACCCCCACACACCTTTCTCAATCATTATATTCTTTTTTTTATTCCTTTTTTAAAAAAATAACTTAGGTTCTTGGACTGATAATTCATATGAGTGATCAAATCAACTTTCCACATAGTCTTTCAACTCTCATTGCAAGCTCAATCTTCTTCTTTCAACATAAAACATAAGAAATATAGTGAACAGATAGTTCATTGATAAACTGAGTAAATTTTATTGGTTTTATTGTATTATTATTCATCCATCTTATAAATAAATCATATTTCACTTTATATTTGCAATCAAATCAACATTATACAATGTCTTTCCTTTTTCACCTCATATGCACAGTCTTTTGAATTCATAACATAGGAATACATAGTACACAAAGTCGACAACATTGAATGTCTTCAAAATGTGAAAAATTCCTCTTCATTTCTTGGAAATTTATCTCTTCATAACTTTAATTAATTATATTTTCTAACATCTAATACATTTTATGACTTAAAACTACTCAAACTATTTTTGGACCTTCCAACTATCACTAGAGTCTAGATAAGTAATTGAAACATGCATTCAAGTTTACATTGTTCACATTAATAACTTAAGACTCATGTTATAAAGGCATGGTCAATTCAATAACTCATAAAAAAAAATCCAAACCTTGAAATTTCCTTCAAATACTCCTGAAACTCCTAAATTGGCCTCTCAAATTTAAAAATTCAAATTATTAAAATTGGTGAGAAAATTCTAATTTTAAATTATAACCTTTCTAAAAAAAATCTAACACTTGGGAAATATTATCAAGTGTATTTTATGACTACTAAAACCATTAAAACATTATAAATAATTTACATGACCCATAAATTTTTTTCAAACCAAAATTATGTAAACAACACAAGATAAGTAAGGATGATCATGCATTAACTATGAATCCAATGTTGAGACTGATTTTGATTCTACTTCTGATACTAAATATGATATTATCTCAAAAATAGAAACTAACTTTAAGGATGATTATTATTTTGGTGTAGTGGAAAATAGGGTATGTTGAATGTTTGTTATTGGATGAGTAGTGACATGTGGTTAAACAATTGGTTATTCATTAATAGGCTTAGCTAAGAAGGATTCCATAAAGACTACCTTGTCAAAGTAAGTCTTTTTAACAAAAGGGAAATGGTCAATAGGAAAATTGATAGAGACTGGCTTGCCAAAGTTAGGCTCCTCAAAGATAAGGAAATGGTCAAAGGGTGACTCAATAAATACTGGCTTATCAAAGTGAGACTCCTCAAAAAAAAGAAATGGTTAACATGCAACTCCATAGACACTAGCTTGTTAAAGTGAGGCTCCTCAAAGATAGGGTAATGTTTGAAGGGTGACTCAAAATAGGTTAACTCATCAAAAATAAATGTTTTAATAAAAACATCATGGATTGGTTTATTGTCTTGGTCTTGGATTACACTTGGTTGAAAAAATTTAGATTTAGACACATTATGCTCTTGAATAAAAAATGTCTCTTGGAGAGATAATTATTGGCTATAGTGTGGCTCAAAGATAAGATTGAATTTTTTAAAGTGGTGTAAATTCAAAAATGGATGAGTAATGACTTGTGGTTGAATAATGGGCTCTTCATAAATATGATTGTTAAATATGGGCTCAATAAAGATTAGTTGTGGTTGTAGGATGGTAACCACAATAAGCCTAGTTGTGATTGCACAACATTGTTGATATAATGAACAACCAAATTTGGAAGAAAATGGATAAGGGCATAGAATGGTAATCCTTGGGCACTACAGATCTTGGTTGTTAATGTAGGCTAAAGAAAGAGGGCCGAGAATTGTAATCCTTGAGTATTATTAGGCTTGGTTTCTAATGCAAGCCAAAGGTGGAGGGCTTGGAATGGTAATCCTTGGGTGTTATGGATCTTTGTTGCTAATGCAAGCCAAAGTAAGAGGTCCTAGAATGATAATCCTTGGGTGTTTTAGAGCTTGGTTTTTAATTTAGGCCAAAGGATGAGGGCCTAGAATGGTAATCCTAGGCACTACAAATCTTGGTTGCTAATGTAGGCTAAAGGTCGAGGGCCTAGAATGGTAATCCTTGGGAATTATAGAGCTTAGTTGCTAATGTAGGCTAAATGAGGAGGGTTTAGAATGCTAATCTTTGGTAACTATGGATCTTAGTTGTTCATGCAATCCAAAGGAGGATTATCAGCATAAGTAAGGGATCAAGTATATTTATTAGATAAATTAGATGCAAAAGGGTGAACTTAGTACTTTAATTGGCCCAAAGAAGGGTGGTATTGCCATATGATAATCGGCATGGATTTTTTTGTGAATTAGACTAAAGAGGGTAATATTGGTCTATAAAAATTGTGTTGAACTTTGCATTGGTTATGAAATTAACTTGGTCTAGGTCTAAGTCAGATTTTTTTTATTGGTATTGTCTAAAAGGGGTAAAAATGACCATGATTAGATTATAATATGGGTTCAAAAATAAACCTTGACATACCTTTATTTGTCAATTTGGTTGAAATACTTGATGTTTGGAAAATGTCTAGATTTAAACATGGTCTAATTAAAGTTAAATTAGTTTTGAAAACAAGCATGGGATAGATATTTGAAAATAACTCAATCAAGGCATGTGAAATATGTCTTGACACAAAGAAACTCTAGCTAGGCATTTGAAAATAAACTCAATCAAGGCATGTGAAATAGATCTTGAAATTAAAAAACTTGGGCTAAGCATTAGAAAACAAACTCAATAATGGAATGAAAAAGAAGTATTAACACAAACAAACTTAGGCTAAGCATTTGAAAACAATCTCAATCAAAGTATATGAAATAGGTATTGAAACAAACAAACTTGGATTAGAAATTTGAAACAAAATCAATTGAGTCATGTGAAATAGGTATTGACACAAAAAAAACTTGGGCTAGGCATTTGAAAATAAACTCTCAAATCTAAAAATATTGATTTGAAACAAATGGAACATTTGGTCTTGAGGCAATGTTTTTTAAAAATGAAACTAAAAGTCCATTCAAGTTGCATAATATGAAGACAAATTGGTGAGCCAATCAAGACAAAGTTCTATACAAGACTCAAACATAATCCAATTGTTTATATCTAAACTTTGAAAGATAGATTCGAAATGATATTTTGAAATACTTGGATTTTTGAATATTCAATGGCCTAGGGTCAAATGGGCAACATAACTGCATGTTTTTGGAAACAAATGTATGAATGGGTTTTAAACTTGGTTTTAAGAAAATAAAATGTTTTAGAATAAAATTAAAATCATAAATATTTCTTTTAAATAAGTGGTACAAAAGTGGTTTTTTGAAATCTCAAGCTAAGACAAAAGCTTTGAGTGATTTTGGTAGCATAACACTTCTTGGTTCAAAGTGGTGTACACCATGTGTCTTGTTTTGAAGGTTTTGACTCATTTTAATGTTGGTAGACAAAAAAATTTAGACCCAAAAAATACATGCTACTCAAATAAATATAAAAGGCACCTAAGTGTACATCCTACCCTAAAACTGATAAGGAGTGCATAACTTACACTAAAGTTTCCATCGGTACACCATTGTTAAAAGGAATTAAGTGTCAATCTAAAAAATAATTAATTAATTTAGGTAAGGTTTTTAAAAAACCCTCTATCTCTCAATAGCTAGTATGTGGCAAGGAACTTGGAGTAAGGAATCACTTGGTATTTGGTAGGATATTCTATTGCAACGTGGGGTTTACTAGAATCTAAAATTATTGAAATGATGTAAACGGTTCCAAGTGTGGCTAACACAAGGGTGTATCATGTCAATTAGAGTCAAACTTGATATCATTTTATGTAAAGGTTTAGTCATTTTAATAAATAATTCATCCATGTGTTGATTAGTGAAGTCTAATGTTTAGTGTGAACTGATATGGGTTTTTATTAGAATCATTAGGTTAACCGATCATCCACTATTCAATTCTAGTATCATGTGACCAATTTATATATCCCACCATGGATTATGGTTTGAATTATGCTAGGATATGAAACCCAAGATCAATGCTCTCCTAAAGAACTTTTGAGGAGGTGATGAACTCCCACCCATAAGCCAATATGAAAAAATAAACAAATGAAAAATTAGAAGAAATTCAGGGTCATTTCTTCATCACCCAAGTCACTTAGAGATTAGGGAGAGAATACATGACTTTTCTTCCTTTATAGACTCAACCAAATAAGGAAATAAACAATTTTATTCTGGTCACCCAATTTATCTAAAGGGGATGGGGGAGAGCATACACACGAAGTTCATTTTGCCATAAAATAAATTAATACAATAAATGGAAAGTAATTAACAAATCACAAATAAACATTTTATAAAAGATATTTAGAGTATTATTCTAAGTTTATTGTTATTTTTAGATAACTAAACAAGGTGTGAGTGATATTTCTCCCCTTGGATTTTTTGTTTACTCTTGCAATCTTGAAAATACAAAAACCAAAGTTCTTAGGTAAATTTTAAGCACCAAGACATAAAAGTGAATGAATTTTTGAAATGTTTAAACATACATTTCTTCACTTAGTTTATTGGAAAAAAATGTTTATCAATTCACTTATTGTTTATGTAAAATAGTTAACCAATAAGAAACTTCACTTTTAAGGTCTCAAGCTTTGTTCACACAGAGCGAAGTCACCGATTTATCAATAGAGCAGATTCACCAATTTTTTAACATAGTGAAGTTGTTGTTCTCTTGTGGAATTAAAACAAAATCTTATGAAGTCACCATTTATTAGGTGTGAATTCATCTATTAGGTTAATCAAAGTCATCATTTATGTCCAAAAATAGAGAGAAGTAATCAAATATGCCAAAAACATTACCTAGCAAAGTTGGCAAAATGCATGATCAAAACTATTGTTTTCATTTATTTAAGTCACCATTTTCATAGAGGATGATTAACTAGGTCGATGCCATTGATTTCATAATAGATCTATGTCATAAAATTGAAAACTTGAAGTTTTAAGTGATATTTTCAATACTTTTAAATGTTTCACATCATTCATTTGGTCCATGTGGGGTGCGTGGTCCCAATGGACATGCCGTTATGTATCATTATGAATTCAAAGAGCCAAATTTCATTAGTTTCTTTTTAGTGAATCAAAAGATAATTCAAATCAAAAAAAAAAATAGAAACTAAACTTGTCTTTCCTAAGTACTTGGGTGATCTTAACACAATTAAAAATTATAAATAAAATATAAAACACAAAACTATGTTACCTCCTTTGTCAAACTAGTGCTCATTCGTTGGCATAGAGGATGTTTATGCTCGGTTTGTGGATAATAAAGACTTTCGTCAATGCAATTTATATTTTGGCAGTACTTATCTAAGACTACTTGATGTTTAGCTTGGCTTGGCTTGACTTCACTTGGCTTGGTGAATCTTGTCCTTGATCAATATGACATTATTTTATTAACTTGAAAGCTTTTTTAGATAGGGGAAACGGAACTTGTAATTATAGTTCTTAAAACTAACTCTAACTTAAGTGTGGTTAGGTTTAGTTTTAACTTTGGTTATGTCTATATTAACCTTGGTTAAGTTTATATTAACCTGGGTTAGTTCAAATCAATTATGAAGGCTTGACAACTCATAGAAGATATTTATGAGGTATGACTCACCTTTTATTTGAATTTTAGCCTTTTATAAAAATATTATTAATTACTTTGACTTTGACCTCATCTTTATTGAAAAATTCCTTTTTTATAAAATGTAATTCCCTAATTGAACTTGGAATTTTTACTTAAGTAACTAATTGAAGTTGATTTTTAAATAATCTTGCTTAGGGTTATTTCATTGCAATTTCATATTTATCCCTCCCTATAAATAATTTGATATTATTAATCCACCATCCAAGGGATTAAATAGTATTACATATTTCAATTACAATATATTCATAATAAATAAATTGATAAATGCATCAATTTAAGACATAATATGCAATATTTAGGGGATGAAAAAAAATTGTGATTAATTAATATAAAATTGATTCAAGGATATAACCTAATAGGAATGAAAATTTGAAAATGTTTTCTAATCTCTTTCCCAATTTAAAAACATAAGAGACTAACACTAAGGCTAAATTTAAACTAACTTAAAATGCATATCCTCCTATTACATACAATTCTTATATGACTAAAGAGGAGCATCCATTAGATGGTATCATTGGTAAACTTGAGAGTATAAAAGTGTACATACCTAATATCACATTTTATGAGCATGATATTGTTGATGATGATTCTATATATGTGCCATTTTTATGTACGATTATATTGATTCAAAGTCTATAGATAGTTTCATGGTAGATATTGGTTCATTTGAAAACATTTTTACCATGAAACTTTTTACCAGATTGGAATACACAAAGATGGATTTTATAGAAACAAAAAATATAATAAAAGGATTCTATGGACAAAATATAAAACCCTTTTGATATTATTTTTTTACCACTTAAGGTAGGCCCTAAAATAGTGTATATTTTTGAATAACCTACATGAATTATAAAGGAATTCCACGTGTTTTTGGTATCTATTTGGATACAAAATGTTTTTTTACTACCATATTCACTACACTGATGTGTGAAGTATAAACATAAAATCATAGTGGTTATTATTTTAGTATAGCAAATTATATCACATTCAATAATAGACCTTCCTAAGAAGACTACACCACAACTCGATATACAAACCATACATGTTCATTCTCCATAGGTAACTAAGACAAAAGTACTTGATTTTCATAAAATGATAATACTTGAGCATTTATTACATTAGAAATAAATATGAGTTTAAAAAGTAGTACCTATTTAGTCACATCATAAGCTAGATATAAGATATTATATGTGTTCGATAATAAACATTGTAATATTTTCATGCATTACACTAGAATGTGCATAATGCTATGGTTATTAGGATTATATAACATGTGTAGCATTATAGGGTCAATGACAATGATGTATATGTTAAAAATTTATATAACTACTTAGATTATTATATAAATACACATGTTACTACTTTACAATGACATGTAACATTTTCCACGATTAACCCAATACCTACATCGGAGCATCCCCTTAATGGGATCATTGGTTAGTGTAGAATCTTAAATCTAAACATAATGAATTGACAATACTAAATCATCACATATCATAAAACACATGAATATTATTCACCATTTATTTAATCCATTTATAAATATATACTCTTGACCATTTTTTATTTTCATTAGCTAAATAACTCTCAAATTCTAATTCTAAAACTAATTTATATCACCTTCAAATAGTATCTAGCTTAGGAAAATTATCCATAATATTTTGATACATGTTAGTCCTAGTCAGATAGGGATGTTTCCCCCATATTTATACTTTTAGTTGACCAAATGAAATAAATAGTTTAGAAATAAGGACACTTACTTTGGATTGACTTATTGGTGCATCAATCTCCCTCATGTCTCAAGTGCCCCTTTATGAGAGATGTTGTAAGTGAAGACTCGAGTGGAAAGGATGAATACCTACTTATATTTAATTAGGGACCAAAGTACTAGGGTGTACTTATCTAGTTCAACTTCCTTCTATTGAAATTCAAATACCTTAAATGATACTAAACTTCCATAAGAGTAAATTATTATATCCCATTACTCTTATTCTACAAAAAGCATGGTTTTATGCACAAATGAAGCATAATAGTATATTTTATTTTTTTAAATGAGATTTATGATACCATATATGGATATAAATCATAAAAATTACCTATCATATATGTTGATGGACTCAATATAGATTAGTGTATTGAAAATATCAAAATAAAAAATAATATTATTTCAACTAAACTAATATAGTAAAGAAAGATATAGAACTTTATTGAGAGAAATTGATATATTTGAAAAGGGATAAAAAGAGGGAAATGAAGTATGTCAACTATGGGAAATATGGTTTTATACATATGGGCCAAAATTGAACTAACTTGATCCTGATTGATTTAGTAGGGAAAAAACATGAAACTAGCCAGAAGAGGTGAAGTAAAGAACAAAAAAAAGAATTAAAGTAGGCTAGAATATATAGATATCAAGATAATGAATTTAAATAGGTATAATAAGTGGTCATAAGATAATAAATTCTCATAAAATACTATGAGATGACCCAACTTGATCCTAATGTATTCCTTAAGACATGCCCTCATACAGAAAGATGCATCAATGAGTCCCATTAAAGAAATTATTAGTGATTAAAAAATAAATATTTATACAAATATCAATTATCTCATAATAAAAGTATTAAATACACCATGTCTAACATAAACATAAATAAAAAATGTTAATTTTAGTTAAAGTGCATTTGTAAACATAGTATAATCATAGACATATTTCATCATCAAAGCTCATTAATAACACAATACTCATATGCCAAAGTTGAAGTAGAATAATTATAGGAATATTTAGGGAGGTGTAAATTAGATGCCTTGGTATAACCCTAAAAATGCTAAAAAGAGGGAAAGTGATATGCCCCGGTATAATAATAAAATAGGGACAAATCATATGCCCTAATATAATAAGATGTTCAAATATTGACAATATATAACAATGAAACACACAACAATATGCATCTAACAACCATGGAAATATAGGCACTAAGAATAGTATACCACAAGTGATCATGTTCATGATTTAAATCATAACACCAAACATATAGTATCACATATTATAGTCAACTAATGTAAATATACACAATAATGTAACCATGTACAACAAGGAAAACCATTGAGGAAAATAATGAAATCAAAATAAAACAAACATTCAATCACACATAAGAAACATAACAATAGTATGATCCTTTATAGGTAACATAATACAAGACATTCCAAGAAACATGTACAAGCACATATACATATATGCAATTAATTTGAGCATAGGGAAGATAAAAGATCCCACAATCTAATAATCAATTGAAACAATGTAATTTATCCATCTAATGAGTCACATAAGATATAAGATATACAAGATATAAGAAACTATAAATATCAATATGATCATGGCAAATAGGAATTATAGAACCTAATATCCATTGAAAAATTATCCTAGTATAAGGATGCCCCTATGTTTAGGCAAGATGAAGTCATGAACTCTAATTCAATAATCATATGTAACATGTATATCCTACATCTAACTCAAGGAACAAAATGAGAAACACACATTTAAACACAGTACATATGTAAAATTCTAACAATATTTAATAATAAGGATATGTATCAATGTGTATATATGTAACAAACAAACACTACAATAAGTCATGCAATTAATGCCACCAATTGGATAACTTTAATGTTGTTATGTAAATTTTTATTTTATTGATCAAAATTGTGACACAAAGGTCATGTAAATTTGATTCAAAAATATGATACAAATTTTGTTTAGTTTATGTTATATTTTTTGGGTGGAAATTTATGGACGGTGATTTTATCTCTTTCAAAATGTATAAATATATCCCTTTCTAAGTGCCATTTTCAGTGTTTGCGAGGAGAAAAAGAGAAAGAGTGAGAAGTAAAAATACTACTAGAGTCTTATTTTTGGTGGTAAAGAGGGTAATTTTATTATTTAATTTGTTAAATATTAATAAATGACTTAGTCTTATAATACATTAGTGTTTCTAATGTTTACTATTAAGTGCAATTTAGGATGAATAAATGATAATTTGCAATTATAGAAATTATTTAAAGCCACAAAAAATAGGTAAATCAGGGTTAGTTTTTAGAATTAAATATAAAATTGGGTAAAAATAGAGGAATTGGTAAAAATATCAAGAAAAGTGGGAAATTAGAGAAATTGTTGAAAATTAGGATGTACAAGAGGAAATAAATGAAAATAGTGAGTCTTTGGGAAAATAGAGGAAATTACAGAAATTAGTAAAACTTGGGGAAATTCAAATAAAATTAGGCCAAACTTAATGAAATTATGCAAAGTAGTGACAAATAAGAGAAATTAAATAAATTGAGAAAATTATTAAAAAAATATGAAAAATTAGTGAAAGTTAGGAAAATTAGGGTAAAATTAAATTAAAATTAGGCCAAACATGATGAATTTAGAGAAATTTGTGATAAATAAGGAAAATTAGAGAAATTTAAAAATTAGGGAAAATTATATAAATTATTAAAACTTGGGAGAATTATAGTAAAAATAAAGAAAATGAATTAAGATTAGGGTAAATTTCATAAAATGGGAAAATATGGGAAATACGAGGAATTGGATGAAATTACAAAAAATCATGGAACTTGAAGAAATTTAGGTAAAACTAAACAAATTTGAGTGAAATTAGGATTAAATTGATGAAATTAAGAAAATTAGTCACAAATAAAGGAAATTGGGGAAATAAGGGGAAAATGGGAAAACACATTAATAAAAAAATTGGGAAATTAGGATAATGGGTAGAGTAAAATTAGGGTAAAATTTAAAAAAAAATAAAGAAATTAGTGAAAATAAAGGGAATTATAGAAATTAGATAAATTAACGGAGAATATAAAAATTAGTGAACTTCAATAAATTAAGGTGGAATTATAAAAATTGGAGTAAAATCAGGGTAAATTTGACAAAATTAGGGGAAATAATGACAAATAGGGGAAGTTGTAGAAAATGAGGAAATTCAATCAAATTTAAATAAATTAGAATAAAATTATGGTAAATTGACAAAATTAGGGGAAATAATAATAGATATGGGAAATTAGAGAAAGATTAGTATTAATTTATGGAATTGGGTAAATTAATGACAAGTAGGGGAAATTAGATAAATTGGTGAAATTAAAGTAAAATTAAATAAATTTGATGAAAATTAGGGTAAATTTGATGAAATTAAGGAAAATATTGATAAATAAGGAAAATTATGAAAATTAATCAAATTGTATAAATTAGAGTAACATTATTTAAATTAGTTTAAAATTAGTTAAATTATTCATATTTTGTTATTATTATTATGTAATTTTAATGAAATTATTGAAATTATATAAATTTGTAAAAAAATTTGTTTTTGTTGTTGTTGTTGTTGTTATTATTATCATCATCATCATCATAAGTATTTGTTATAATTTACATTTAATTATAATATTAGTTATCAATAAGGGAAAGGCCCTCACCTATACAAGAAAGGAAACAAAAATAAAAAATCTACCACGTTAACCACATGAAAATCATAGTGATAGTATAATGGTTCAACCATCGCAATCAAATAGAAACATATTTTCTACATCTAACCTAAAATTATAAGGCATCATTTAAATGTGCATTAACAATATTATATCAACACATAAAATCAAAACTAAACATACTCCATAAAACCATAAAAAATCAAATATAAACTACATGCAACATGAAATAACTAAGCAACACCAATGAGCATACAATATCTTCTCAACAAGAAGTTGGGTCAATGCCAATCAAATATATGTTCTCAAAAAGGAAAATAAAGAGTTTCTCTAAAGTATTCCAAATTCAAAAAAATATATAAACCCACATCGTAACCACATTCTTTGGCCCTTAACCCTAAAATCAATAGTTTGATTAACATAACTCATATGAGAAGTGAAAACATAACCCACTTCATTGATCAATAAATTTTTGGATCAAATATAACATACAATAATTCTAGAAAAGCATAAAAAAATATATCAATATAATGATATATTAATGGGTTTTCTAAGACATGTTGAATCAATAAAATGATTGGTGGATTATGAAGAGAATCAACGAGGCTTGGCCAAGTGATAACTTCCAAAACAATAGGTTTGATAATATAAAACACATAATCCTTCAATTTTTCACTAATCTTTCAATCTCCAACATTTTTTTATCTATTTTATATCACTTATACTCATCTCAACAAATTTCCCCATAACTTTAGACTTATATGTTTCTTTTATCCAATTCTTAATAGAAATAAGGATGAATTCTTTCATACTAAGGTCTATAAGCTTTTTCTCATAACTATGTTTTAAAATCCTTTTCAGGTTCTCCACCATTTAATTTACATCTAAAATAATAGTCATCTCCTCTCTTATAATTTATTTAATGATAGAAATGGCATTGATCGATGATGGATTAAAGAAGATACAGATTCCCATCATTAGTGGGGCCAATGAAGAGGTGTAGGGAGTTGACACCTCCACATAAATAAAAAAATGTCAATGCATAATAACTGATATGGAATGATATATGGTGTATGAGATAGAAGGTATCCTAAAACCCCCTTGCCACCTCATTTTAAATCCAAACACTCCTAATGGTCAATGTAATCTAAGGTAAAGAATTAAAATTAATAAAATAAATCATACATATCAACAGTCCATTTCTATATGGTGAGATTATAGTTTAATGATGGAAAAGTACGAGTAAGAAAAGTCATAAAAGTCCTCCAATCATTACATTGTTATTATATATTTGTCCAATAAACTATCCAAAACCTCCTAAGTGAGTGTACCCATAAATTTCACCAAATTTTCACTTGGAATATTTTCACCTTTTTCACAAGGATATTTTCTAGCATGTGTATTTCCCTATAGATATAATTGAAATAATTAATCTAAAAGTTACCAACAATATATAATTTTTCATCTAAGAGGATCTTAATGCTCTAATTAGGAGATAAACCTTTAATAGTGGAATTAATAAAAATTTGTGTCTACTTCAACCTGTATACTCTGAACATGCATTCTTTTGCCATTATTAAGTCTTATAATAATGCTCAACATTCAAAAATGTTATTAGATAGCACTAAACAATGTTATTAGAATTTATAGGAATATTTTTGGCAAGAGATTAAAACATAAAGTTTTGTTCATCCATCAAAAAAAATTCCCCCTATTGAGCCCTTGATAATTTTTTAAGATCCATAAAATTTTGATTTTAAGAAGCCCCTTCTAAAGTCTTCTATCTTATATCTCTCCTCTTAAGCCTATTATTATTATTCTAGATTCATGAATTACTCATTATAATTTATTTTATAAGAATATGTCTTTCATCCCCTTCACATTTATTCTTTGACACTAGGATTTTTTTAAGAAAATATCCTCAAAATTTTGCCTCAATCTTGTTTGTTAAAGTTTCTCATGATTTGTTAGCATCCTTCAAAAATAAATTATTTTTTTCATTATAGATATTCCACATGATTAATTAAGTGTCAATTTTCCATAAATTTTTCGTATGTTCATATTTTACCTTCTCCTAAAATTGAAACATGTTATTCAAATAAGATTGAAAAGGTCAAATGAAATTTATTATATTAAATATAAAATTATATATTCTCCAAGAAAAATTTCAATGAAGGAATAGATGGGTGGATGTTACCTCACTAGACTTATAGAAGAAAAATTGATTAGACCTACTAAATCAAATGTGTTAGAGGCCATCTCAAATTAATATTTAAATTTTAAGGACCATCTAAAATAGAATGTTTGATTTTGGTAGGTTGACTAAGCTCCAAATACTTCCCCAATAATTATTATTTTCACCTCCAATAAGAATATATTCACAACCAACTTTGACAAAATAAATTCTAGTTAGGTGTTCAAACTGTTAATAAAATCCAAGTTAATCTTAAATATTTTTCAAGATTTATTTGATTCTTTGATATAAATGATCTAACATGTAAATCTTGAAAATATCTTTAAGGTTTTAATATTCAAAGGATAATATTTATTTAATTAGTGGGCTCACCCCACTAATTAAATTAAAAATCATATGTATTATAAATTTGAAGCTTGCTAAAATAAAAAGAAGTTATATGCAAATTATTTAAAAGAAAATGTTTTATTTGAAAAAAATCATTTCCAAGATATATTTGATAAAAGATTTTTTAATTTAAAACAATCCATGACTAGATTAAAGGAGCCATTTAAGGTTTGTTTAATGTTTAAAATAAATAAAAAGGCAAGCTGAAGTAAAGGCATGGCCATTAAGGGCATGAGTATTTATAAAAAAAATCTCGAGCCACCAAATCTGTATAAAGGATCAAAAGTCACAAATATGGGTAAAATCAAAACTTCATAAATTATTTATCCTCTACTTATAAATGGGCAACTATATATTGATTTCTCTTCACTCAATTTTCTCTTAATTTTTCTATATATTTTATGATATGTTTTAAACAAATAGTGTATTTCTTGGACTTCTTAAGTCCCCTGAATCCATAGAATTTAAATATGAGCCTCTATACTATTTCTATGTAAATAATATTTTGATCTTTATTATTAAAACAGAATGTAATCATACACAATTCTTGTAATTTATAAAATCTATTGTGGCTCTTGTTTGTCTTCCCTTTGATCTTATTTTATTGTTACATCTCTATGATTATATGTGTGTTTTATCTTTCCCCTTGCACTTTATTTTTTTATGTTACACCATGTTCATTTTACTTATAGTGTGTGTGTGTGTATATATATATATATATATATATATATATATATATATATATATATATATATATATATATATATATATATATATATATATATATATATATATATATATATATAATTATCTCATTTTCATACTAGCTCATCACCATTTTATGTTTATTTATTTCTCCATTTTTTATTATAATTATTTATTTCAGCATTACTTTAGGTAGATTAGAATTAAAATAAGAAACATAACTAGTTGAATCTATAGGATCTCTTGTAAGATTAGTGCCACACTAAAATAAGTTCCCATACTCTCATTATTATACAAGTGTAAGTAATAAAACATATTGTACTATTAATAAAGACCATCAAAGAACATCCTCTTGATTATAGAGGCTAATATGTTAAGATTGAATAAGGTCACAAAAATTTTGCACTTGATTTATAGTAAAATGGGTCCCATTATTCTAGGATGTTTCCAATTACATTCTAAAACTTCACCTTTAAAATATTTGAAACAAACCC